>SJYT01037008.1:0-27494 GCA_006410635.1 Cephalophus harveyi | reverse complement strand
CAATACTAAGAGATTAGTATCAACTACAAGGAAAAAAACTATTAAAAAAAAAAACCCACAAACATATGGAGACTAAACAACATACTTCTAAACAATGGTGAGGTCACTGAAGAAATCAAAGAGGAAATAAGAAAATCACCTAGAAACTAATGACAATGAAAACATAAGCTGAAACCTATGGGATGCAACAAAAGTCATTCTAAGAGTGAAGTTTACAGTAATACAATCCTACCTCAAGAAATAAAAAAAATTTCAAATAAACAGCCTAACCTTATACCTAAGGCTACTAGAAAAAAAAAAAAATGAATCAAAGCCCCAAAGTTAGTAGAAGAAAAGAAATCATAAAGATCAGAGCAGAAATAAATGAAAAGGAAAATGAAGAAAACAACAGTAAAGATCAATAAAACTAAAAGCTCTTTCTTTGAGAAGATAAGCAAATTGACAAACCATTTTTAGCCAGACTCATCAAGAAAAAAAAAGGGAGAAGACTCAAATCAATAAATTTAGAAATGAAAAAGGAAAAGTTACAATAGACAATGCAGAAATACAAAGGATCATAAAAGAGTACTATAAGCTACTATATGCCATTAAACTAGACAACCTGGAAGAAGAGGACAAATTCTTAGAAAATTACAACATTCCAAAACTGAACCAGGAAAATATAGAAATTATGAACAGACCTATCACACGCAGTAGAATCAAAATTGTGACCAAAAATCTCCCAACAAACAAAAACCCAGGGTCAGATATCTTCACAGACAAATTCTATCAAATGTTTAGAGACGAGCTAACACCTATCCTTGTCAAACTCCTCCAAAAAATTGGAGAGAGAGGAACATTCCCAAACTCATTCCATGAGGCCACCATTACCCTGGCAAAAGAACAGGTAAAGATATCACAAAAAAGAAAATTACAGGCCAATATCATTGAAGAACATAGATGCAAAAACCTCAGCAAGATACTAGCAAACAGAATCCAACAACACAATAAAAGAATCATCACCATGATCAAGTGAGATTTATCCCAGGAATTCAAGGATTCTTTAATGTAGGCAAATCAATCAATGTGATATACCATAGTAACCAACTGAAAGATAAAAATCATGTGATAATATCAATAGACGTAAAAAAGCTTTGGAGAAAATTCAACACACTTTTTTTTTTTTTTTTTAGTTTAGATCAATTGCTTTTTAAATTAAAAAAAAATACCACATTTCACTAAAAAGAACCAGTATTTCTTTGAGAACCAGCTGATTTTAGGGCTAGGAGAAAAGGTAAATACAAGATAAGCCTGGAAAATTTTGCATGTGACAGTTAGAAAACATTCCCCAAATGATCTGGAAATATATAGAGGACATAAAAGTAACTTAAAGTGGCTCCCTGTGGCTAAATTTGGAGAAATGTGATCAAAATAAATATTCATCCAATGAATGATAACCCAGTGTACAAAATAGAGATGCATGAATCCACCTTGATATAAACAAATGCACAAAATATCAATTAATTGTGGGTGAAATGAACACTCTTCTGTACTGTAGAATGTTGGCTAAAAAATATAGGAGATGAAATTAGTCATTAAAAGACAATAGGGGAGTTTTAAATTAGGAGTTTGGGGTTACCGTATACAAACTACTATATATAAAACAGATAAGCAACAAAGTTCTACTATACAGCACAGGGAATAATATGTAAAATCTTATAATAAACTATAATAGAGCAGAATATGAAAAATAATGTTGATCTATGGCAAAACCAATACAATATTGTAAAGTAATTAACCTCCACCATGACCCGCCCATCTTGGGTTGCCCTGCAGGCATGGCTTGGTTTCATTGAGTTAGACAAGGCTGTGGTCCTAGTGTGATTAGATTGACTAGTTTTCTGTGAGTATGGTTTCAGTATGTCTGCCCTCTGATGCCCTCTTGCACCACCTATCATCTTACTTGGGTTTCTCTTACCTTGGGTGTGGGGTATCTCTTCAGGGCTGCTTCAGCAAAGCACAGCTGCTGCTCCTTACCTTGGACGAGGGGTATCTCCTTACCGCTGCCGTTCCTGACCTTCAATGTGGGATAGATCCTCTAGGCCCTCCTGCGCAGCCACTGATCCTTGGGTTGCTCCTCCTGGCCTCCGGCCCTGGCCTCGGGCGTGGGTGACTCCTCCCAGCTGCCGCCCCTGGCCTCCGGCTCAGGCTCAGCGTCACCGCCCCTGGCCTCGGGCTTGTGGTGGCTCCGCGGGGTCACCGCCCCTGGCCTCAAGCTCGAGGTGGCTTCTCCCGACTGCCTGTGCTGCGATTCATGGGGTCGTAAAGAGTCGGACACGACTGAGCGACTGAACTGAACTGAACTGAATTAACCTACATTTAAAATAAACAAATTTATATTAAAAAAATTTAAAAAGAAAGGTAAAAAAATGAATATTTTTAAAAGATAATAAGACAAATCTGTGACAGTTTAATTAATGAAGAAAAGTATACTTATATAGTCTCAAATATCTAACCAAAGATTGTTTATTAAAGAAAAACAATTCAAGAAAAAACTGAAAATATCCACCTTAAGAATATGCCGAAAATTAATATCATTATTTTACTGGGACAAATCATACCACATGTCTTCAAATGGAAATGCCATTTCTCTGATATTCTTGCCAAAATAAGTAAAAAAGAAATATAAATCAAACTGAGGGACAGTATACAAAATAATTGGCCTGCACTTCTCCAAATGTCAATGTCAAGAAAGTCAAATTGAAGGGTATTTAGGAGAGACTAAAGACACATAGATAAAATAATTTTACAGCTTAGATTTTTGCTTTCTTTAGACTTTGTTGAATTTTAGATTTTTTTCAAAACCTGTAAAGGAAATGACTGATACAGTTGATGTAATCTGAATATTGGCTAGAGTTATAGATAAGTATGGAGAAGGAAATGGCAACCCACTCCAGTACTTTTGCCTGTATTTAGGAGAGACTAAAGACACATAGATAAAATAATTTTACAGCTTAGATTTTTGCTTTCTTTAGACTTTGTTGAATTTTAGATTTTTTTCAAAACCTGTAAAGGAAATGACTGATACAGTTGATGTAATCTGAATATTGGCTAGAGTTATAGATAAGTATGGAGAAGGAAATGGCAACCCACTCCAGTACTTTTGCCTGGAAAATTCCATGGACGGAGAAGCCTGGTAGGCTACAGACCATGGGGTCGCGAAGAGTCAGATACGACTGAGCGACTTCAGTTTCACTTTCACTTTCATAGATAACACTGGTGTATTAACATCAAATTTTCTATTTTTGAAGTATCACCACTGTTATGGAAGAGAATATCCTTGTTCTTTGGAATTACATGCTTAAATACTTAGAGCTGAAGAAGCACAGTGTCTGTAATTCTCACAAGACTCAGAAAACCAAAATTTCAATATACACTTTGGAAGGTAGCCTCAAGGATGGGTTGTGACCCCTGCCTCTTGATATTTAGTAGACTGGATCTTGTGACTTGCTTCTGAAGACTAGAATAAGGCAGAGTTCTGGTATGTGTTCTTCTCTTTTCTTTTTTTCTAGTAGTTGATCCTCCAGCCCCTTCAGACTGCAGCCTAGGCACATATAATAAAAGCAAACTCCAGAAACCTCGTGAGCACAAAATTTAATAAAAATCTGGCAGACTACATAACCAAATTTTCAATGAGAAATTCATGATTGAAAAAAATCACTTTCAACAGTAAGTGAAGTGAATGTTACTCAGTTATACCCAACTATTTGTGACTCCATAGACTATACAGCCCATGGAATTCTTCAGGCCATAATACTGGAGTGGGTAGTTGTTCCCTTCTCCAGGTGATCTTCCCAGCCCAGGGATTGAACCCAGGTCTCCCACATTGCAGGAGCTGACCCCCTGCTGAACCACTAGGGAGGCCCGAGAATACTGGAGTGGGTAGTCTATCCCCTCACCAGTGGATCTTCCTGACCCCGGAATTGAACTGGGATCTCCTGCATTGCAGACAGATTCTTTATCAGCTGAGCTACCTGGGAATCCCATTAACAGCAAACAGTTTTTAATAGTAAACATAGAGTAAAAAACAAAATCAAGAAAGAAATCAAGTATTAAATAAGGGAATCTAGAGAAGAACAATATAAAATGCATAAACTTAAATTGTAAAGAAATCTTAAAACAGCAGATAAACATATAATTAATATATTAATAAAATATAGGTTGCTCCTTCAAAAGCATCATAAAATCATATAATATCTTAAAATCAAGGGAAAAATCACAATTATAAGTTAATAAGTTGAAATAACCATAGATTTGCAGATTACTATAAATTAATAATCACCAATAAAATTGTTTTATTTTTAAAACTTTCATTGTATTATAAGGTTTGAGAAGTCAGGAGTTGTCTTCACTACTCACCATTATATAATGAATGCCTAATACAAAATTTTCAATAGCATATTGAAAAGCAGAGACCTTACTTTGCCAACAAAGGTCCGTCTAGTCAAGGCTATGGTTTTTCCTGTGGTCATGTATGGATGTGAGAGTTGGACTGTGAAGAAAGCTGAGCGCTGAAGAATTGACGCTTTTGAACTGTGGTCTTGGAGAAGACTCTTGAGAGTCCCTTGGACTGCAAGGAGATCCAACCAGTCCATTCTGAAGGAGATCAACCCTGGGATTTCTTTGGAGGGAATGATGCTGAAGCTGAAACTCCAGTACTCTGGCCACCTCATGCGAAGAGTTGACTCATTGGAAAAGACTCTGATGCTGGGAGGGATTGGGGGCAGGAGGAGAAGGGGATGACCGAGGATGAGATGGCTGGATGGATGTGAGTCTGAGTGAACTCCGGGAGTTGGTGATGGACAGAGAGGCCTGGCATGCTACGATTCATGGGGTCGCAAAGAGTTGGACACTACTGAGCGACTGAATTGAACTGAACTGAATACAAAATAGTCAATAGTTATCTATTGAACATAAACACATACCAATGAATAAATGAGTAGTCCCTCATGTTAATAAACTAAAGAAGGAACAACATAACCATATTCTTAGAGAAATAAAAATGAAAACAATGTGTGTGTGTGTGTGTGTATATATATATAGTCCTTAAATCTCTAGTTAGTAAAAATCAAAACATATTTTGAGATCAGTTGTTTTCAACTTTGCAGGAAAATGGTAATCTCATACATAGCTGCTAGGAGTTTAAACTGGTAGAGTCACTCTGGCAGGAGATATAGAAATATTAACTTTAAATGTTCACCTATTCCTTCACAGGAAAATGAAATTTCCATGTATCTTCTCTAGAAAGTAGTTGAATATGGGCACAGTAAGCATTTATAAGAATATTCCTGCAAAATGGTCAATAACCAAAGAAAGAGGTAAATTACTAAAACCAATTCATGTGGACCTGACTAAATAAATCACATGATATCTATCATATGGCTGCTATCTATGCAGCCTTTCAAAAGAATGAAGTAAGGACTCAACGTGCTGACAGGAAGGTCTACAAGATATATTAACCAAAGGGAAAATAAGTTGCCTAACAATGTACACATAGGTATTTACATAAACAATAATAAAATGATGTATTTCTTTATACGTATGTTTTAAAATACAAACTACTGTAATATATTACCTACAGACTGCTGTCATACTACCTCTATAAACATATTTAAAATAAGATGTATGTCTGATATGTTTTAGGTGGAACTTCTAAGGAAAGAGATTTGATTAGTAAAAGGCACTTCCATCCAGACTTGACTTTTTTAACTCTAAAAGTTGATAAAGCCTATATTGTTCACTTTTTTCATATTGAATTTTGACTTTAAAATTACTCTTTTGTTTACATAGCTTAGATATGAATTCTACGAGTAGCATTTTGGGGACTGTCAAATATGGAGAGGGAAAGTCTCAGTGGGTGGGCAAAATTTTCTGCTTTCCAAGTTGCAAAAACCACTTTGCAATAATTATCTTGTCTGATTGTAGACATAATTATTTCCCATAAAGTGATTTCAATACAGTTTCTTAAACAATGGTAACTGAGAAGTCTTTCCATGCATATGAAAAGTGAGTAGATTTACTTGAAGCTGTTATTCAGTATTACAGGAATTTTTCTTCTCTATATGTGCTATTCAATTAAAGCTATTTATAAACTCTTTTAACTGGCTTCACAATTATAGTCCACTTAGCACTGCTCACTGTATATGTATATTTTGAAAACTACGTATGTCAAATTCTGTACTTACTGAGCACAGAGTGCCCTGCTGCTGGAACATTGACTTAGGCTGTCAGAGATATAAAAGTAAAGAACTAGGTAAACCTAAATAGAGACTGTTGAATGCTTCAATTCACCTGCAGCTAACCCACCAAGTGGGACACTCTATTTGTTGAGAAATGCTGTGCCAAGGATATCACATTTAATGGCTTTGGCAAGAAAAATGATTTTCATCAGCTGTAACAAACAAGTTCCCCATCTCCAACCCTACCATCTGTCCTCCTGGTTCCCAACCAGAACTCTATATACAGGCTCAATTGAACAGGTTTCAGACTGCCTAAGGTCACTGCACAATCAACCTTAACAGATGGCATCACAGCGAACATCTAAACTGTAGCAGTGGCCAAATGCAGAGGATAATCCTCATTGCTGAGGAAGAATGCCCTCTGTGCATGCTGCCCTGATGTTCTGATTCTACTAAACATTTCATGTGAAAATAAGGCTTCACAGTCTTTATATTAATAGCTTAAATGGCTAAGTCTTTGCACTAATTTGCCAGTGTATTTCTATCTTAAAACTTGTTTCTGCTATTTTCATTGTCATGGTATAATTAAGATAAAGAAAATGCTATGTTAATATCCACTATTAGTCACCTTCAGAATATATATATATATACACACATATGTATTTAAGAGGTGAAATAGGCTAGGCATGTTTTTTTAAGATATCACTGTACACTGAAAAATAATACAATTAGAAGTTCATGTTCATGTATGGCAAAACCAATACAATATTGTAAAGTAATTAGCCTCCAATTAAAATAAATAAATTTAAAAAATAAAAAAAGAAGTTAGATTAGTCATACAGCTTAAGATAATCATAAGTAATTATTGATGAACATAACATCTTTTAAACTTTAAAGTTAGTCCTACTTAAGTAAAAGCCATGCTTATTTCCAGCTGATTGATATTCCCACTTGATTTCTCAACATCAAATTCAATAGTAAAGGTCATAGTTCTTGCTTTCAAGTAGCTAATTTCTAATTTTCATATTTACTATGAGTAGTTTCTTTCCATCATCACCTAGCTTTACTATTTGGAGACAAAGAATGCTGGAATTTAAAGTTCACCTATTTTCTATCTTCCCCAATATTAATACCCCTAGCCATTTACCCCATTATGTTATAATAATTCTGAAACCCAAACTTATATCTTTTAAGCAGGAACTGGAGATTTCATTCTGAAGATGATAGTGAAATCTTAGAACTCCCAGTGAAAAGGGTCAGAGATAAAAACTTCCATTCGCAAGTCTTGTTATACACCCTGAGGAACAGAAGGTGGACTTGAGAAAACTATTTAAAATTAGAATAAAAATTAAGTCAATGGAAAGAAAATTAAAGAAATTATAGCATTAGCCCCAAAATATAAAAAACTAAATAAAAGGAAATATAAAAACAAAGGAGAGGCAATTATTAGTAAAAGAGTTTAAGTAAATTTCATAGAATTTAAGGATATGAATTTTCAGGTTAAAGGGGTTTGTAAATTATCCCTGAAATCCTACACTATGACATCTTATCATGACATTTCAGGTAACAGGGACATGGAGAAGATCATAATAACTGCCAGAGAGAACAAAATAGACTACATAGAAGGATTAAAATTCAGAATAGCAACATTGGAAGGTGGACGACAATATATCAATGCCTTCTCGTTTTGAGAGGAAATTTTACTTAGAAATCCAAAACAAGCAAATAATTAAGTGTATCAGTTTAGTAAAGGTGATTTTTGATAAGGGAATTATGACAAATCTACCTCCAGAAATTCTGTATGTTCTTCACAAAACAGGTATTAATGTAAACCAAGAAAGAGAAGGACATAGTGTTAAATAACTAGCCCAAATCACAGAATTAACAGGAGGAAAAGACCCTGATGCTGGGAAAGATTGAAGGCAGGAGAAGAAGAGGGCAACAGAGGATGAGATGGTTGGATAGCATCACTGACTCAATGGACATGAGTTTGAGCAAGCTCTGGAAAGTGGTGAAGGACAGGAAAGCCTGGCATGCTGTAGTCCATGGGGTTGGCAAAGAGCTGGATATGACTTAGTGACAGAACTGAACCGAAAAAATTTCTTCAAGAAAATTAAAACAGAAACAAAACTTGCTGAATCCTTGATGTGCTTATGTGTAAGATAATATTTAGAGATTTTACAATTATCTTCTAAGTTTCAGGAAAAAATTACATAGAAAAATAAGCAAAGAGAGAGAAAAAGACTTTAACCTTTGGAAACAAAGGAAAGGGAAACAGCATATTAATGTCTTAAGGTAGTCAGTTATAGTCAGTGTAAGGAAAACACTATAAATTTGTTTAAAAAATTGTGATACAATTAATTGGATAAAGGTAGGGAGATTAAGAAGGAACTTCGGATAGTGGTTAAGCTAGTTAAATTCTTATTACCATGTGTGATAAGTTACTTCAGTTGTGTCTGACTCTTTGTGACACTATGGACTGTAGCCCTCCAGGTTTCTCTGTCCATTGGATTCCCCAGGCTAGAATACTGCAGTGGGTTGCCATGCCTTCCTCCAGATTTTCCTGACCCAGGGATAAAACCCACGTATCTGACATCTCCTGTATTGGCAGACAGGTTCTTTACCACTAGCGCCACCTAGGAAAAGCTGAGTATTACTATGTGTGTGTTAGTCACTCAGTCATGTCCGACTCTGACCCCATGGACCGCAGCCTAGCAGGCTCCTCCATCCATGGAATTCTCCACGCAAGAATACTGGAGTGAGTTGCCATTTCCTTCTCCAGAGTATTACAGGAGATAGAGAATGAATGAAGGATGTGGGAAAATCTGGAGTGGGTTGCCATTTCCTTCTCCAGAGTATTACAGGAGATAGAGAATGAATGAAGGATGGGGGAAAATCTACTAAATTAGATTCGAAGAGGTAATATATCTGAACTTCAGATCTCACTATGTTATAAAATGAGGAAAAACTCTAAGTCCACTTATCTTCTCTTGTGCTGAAATAAAAAGAGAATCAATAGAAATGGAGGAGGAGGGGGTGAGAACTCAAGAAAACATAAAAAAGAATTGTAAAAATATAAGTGGTCCTGTGTCAGCAGGCTAGGCTCAGCAAGCTATGGTAAGTTATTAGAGTGGAAGCGAAATGGGCTGTAATAATGACTTTCAAGAGGTAATAAAAATTGTTCCTTTGTGAAAACTTTAGTTAGTATCTTCATCATTGCATTTCTGCCTATTATTTTCAGGAAGGACAAACCATCTAAAAAAAACACCCTATATATTAATATATATGTAATAAAATATATAAATATATATAAGTACATAATATATATATTATATAAAATGACTCAAAGTTAACTTGTCTTGGCTGAAGTGGGAATGGAAACCTCAATTACTCTCTCATACCAACTTCACCCCACCCACACACATAACAAGGCAGCTGTTCTTACTCTAATCTAGAATCATGTATCTCTCAGAACTCTGAGAACTCAATTGTAAAACCAACAGTCTAATGCAACTTTGATTTTCTACTGAAATAACTGAGCATAGAAAGGATGTATGATTTGTCCAGGTTTATTCAGTGGAATATAACCAAGTATTCTACAACCCAGGTCTATGTTATTTCTCAGAATTCTCTTTTTCCTCTTCTACATTCAAACTGTTTTAATTCAAGGACTCTTAGTTGCTTAACATTGTATTGTATTGTGCAGTCACTAAGTTGTGTCTGTTCTTTGAGACCCCATGGATGCAGGATGCCAGGCTTCCTTGTCCTTCAGTGTCTCCTGGAGTTTGTTCAAACTCATGTCCATTAAGTTAGTGATGCCATTCAACCATCTCATCCTTTGTTGCTCCCTTCTCCTCTTCCCTTCAATCTTTCCCAGTATCAGGGTAGTTTCCAATGGGTTGGCTCTTCACATCACATGGCCAAAGTATTGGAGCTTCAGCTTCAGCATCAGTTCTTCCAATGAATATTCAGGATTGATTTCCTGTAGGATTGACTGGTTGGAGCTCCTTGCTGTCCAACGGACTCTCAAGAGTCTTCTCCAGTACCACAGTTCGAAAGTATCAATTCTTCAGCCCTCAGGCTTCTTTATGGTCCAACTCACACAAGACTACTGGAAAAACCATCAGTTTAGTTCAGTCGCTCAGTCGTGTTCCAACTCTTTGTGACCCCATGAATCGCAGCACGCCAGGCCTCCCTGTCCATCACCAACTCTCGGAGTTCACTCAGATTCACGTCCATCGAGTCAGTGATGCCATCCAGCCATCTCATCCTCGGTCATCCCCTTCTCCTCCTGCCCCCAATCCCTCCCAGCATCAGAGTCTTTTCCAAGGAGTCAACTCTTCGCATGAGGTGGCCAAAGTACTGGAGTTTCAGCTTTAGCATCATTCCTTCCAAAGAAATCCCAGGGCTGATCTTCAGAATGGACTGGTTGGATCTGCTTGCAGTCCAACGAACTCTCGAGAGTCTTCTCCAACACCACAATTCAAAAGCATCAATTCTTCGGTGCTCAGCCTTCTTCACAGTCCAACTCTCACATCCGTACATGACTACTGGAAAAACCATAGCTTTGAATATACAGACCTTTATTGGCAAAGTGATGACTCTGCCTTTTAATATGCTGTCTAGGTTTGTCATAGTTTTCTTTCAATTTAACTTATTCAGTTCAGTTCAGTTCAGTTGCTCAGTCATGTCTGACCCTTTGGACCCCATGGACTGCAGCATGCCAGGCCTCCCTGTCCATCACTAACTCCTGGAGTTTACTCAAACTCATCTCAATTGAGTCGGTGATGCCTCCAACCATCTCATCCTCTGTCATCCACTTCTCCTCCTGCCTTCAATCTTTCCCAGCATCAGGGTCTCTTCAAATAAGTCAGTTCTTCCCATCAGGTAGCCAAAATATTGGAGTTTTAACTTCAACATCAGTCCTTCCAATGAATATTCAGGACTGATTTCCTTTAAGATGGACTGGTTGGATCTCCTTGCAGTGCAAGGGGCTCTCAAGAGTCTTCTCTAACACCACAGTTCAAAAGCATCAATTGTGCGGTGCTCAGCTTTCCTTATAGTCCGACTCTCACATCCATACATGACTACTGGAAAAACCATAGCTTTGACGAGATGGACTTTTGTTGGCAAAGTAATCTCCCTGCTTTTTACTATGCTGTCTATGTTGGTCATAACTCTTCTTCCAAGGAGTAAGCGTCTTTTAATTCCATGACTTCAGTCACCATCTGCAGTGATTTTGGAGCCCCCACAAATAAAGTCTGTCACTCTTTCCACTGTTTCCCCATCTATTTTCCATGAAGTGACAGGACCAGATGCCATGATCTGAGTTTTCTGAATATTGAGTGTGAAGCCAACTTTTTCACTCTCCTCTTTCACTTTCATCAAGAGGCTCTTTAGTTCTTCTTTGCTTTATGTCATAAGTGTGGTGTCCTCTGCATATCTGAGGTTATTGATATTTCTCCCAGCAATCTTGATTCCAGCTTGTGCTTCATTCAGCCTGGCATTACGCATGATGTACTCTGTATATAAGTTAAATAAGCAGAGTGACAATACACAGCTTTGATGTACTCCTTTCCCTATTTGGAACCAGTCTCTTGTTCCATGTCCAGTTCTAACTGTTGCTTCATGACCTGTATATAGATTTCTCAGGAGGCAGGTTAGGTGGTCTGGTATTCTCATCTCCTGAAGAATTTTCCACAGTTTGTTGTGATCTACACAGTCAAAGACTTTGGCACAATCAATAAGGGAGAATAAGATGTTTTTTGGAACTCTTCTGCTTTTTCTATGACCCAATAGATGTTGGCAATTTGGTCACTGGTCCCTCTGCCTTTTCTAAATCCAGCTTGAACATCTAGAAGTGCACAGTTCATGTACTGTTGAAGCCTGGCTTGGAGAAGTTTCTGCCTTACTTTGTTAGCGTGTGAGATGAGTGAAATTGTGTGGTAGTTTGAACACTCTTTGGCATTGCCCTTCTTTGGGATTGGAATGAAAACTGACCTTTCCCAGTCCTATGACCACTGCTGCATTTTCTAAATTTGCTGGCATATATATTGAGTGCAGCTCTTTAACAACATAATCTTTTAAGATTTGAAATAGTTCAACTGGAATTCTGTCACCTCCACTAGCTTTGTTTGTAGTGATGCTTCCTAAGGCCCACTTGACTCTTTGCATTCCAGGATGTCTGTCTCTAGGTGAGTGATCACACCATCGCAGTTATCTGGGTCATGAAGATCTTTTTTGTATAGTTCTTCTGTGTATTCTTGCCACCTTTTCTTAATATCTTCTGCTTCTGGTAGGTCCATACCATTTCTGTCTTTTATCGTGCGTGCCCATTTTTGCATTTTTTGTATCTATTAACCTGATCATATGGATTTTATTTTTCAATTTGTTAATGTGGTATATTACACTGATTGATTTTCAGATATTGAAAAATTCTTATATCATTGTAATAAATCCCACTTGATCCTGATGTATGATCCTTTTAATGTATTGTTGGATTCCATTTGCTAATATTTTCTTAAGATTTTTGAATCTATTTTCATCAGTGATGTTGCCCTGTAATTTTCTTCATGAATTTTCTGGTCTGTTAATTTTGTATGAGGGAGACTGTGGCCTCATACAGTATGTTTGGAAATTTTCTTCCTCTGCCTTTTTTGGAAGAATATGAGAAGAATAGGCCAGCTCTTCTCTAAATGTTTGGTAGAATTCACCTGTGAAACCACCTGGTACTGGACTTGTTTGTTGGGAATTCTTTTATTACTGATTCAATTTTATTATTGTATTTGGTCTGCTCATATTTTCTATTTCTTCCAGTTCAGTTTTGGGAGATTGCACATTTCTAGTAATTTTTAAAAGTCTTCTACGTCGTTCCTTTGATTGGCAGATAGTTTTTTGTAGTAGTGTCAGAATAATTTGTTTTTCTGTAGTGTCCGTTGTAACTTTTCACTTCTGGTTTTACTAATTTTAATCCTCTCTTTTTTCTTAACGATTTAAGCTAAAGGCATTTCAATTTTGTTTACCTTCTCAAAGAATCAACTCTTAGTTTCATTAACCTTTTCTTTTGCTTTTTAGTCTGTGTTTCATTTATTTCTGCTGATTTTTATGATTTCTTTCCTCCTTCTAAATTTAGGCTTTGCCTATTCCTTCTCTTGCTCCTTTAGACTCCTAAGGCTAGATTGTTTATTTGAGAATGTCTGTTTCCTGGGGTAAACTATTGTCACTATAAATTTCCCTTTCAGAATTTTTTTGGCCAAGTTCCATAGATTTAGGATTGTTGTGTTTTCAGTTTCATTTATCTACAGGTATATTTTGATTTCTTCAGTAATCCATTGGTTGTTTAGTATTATATTGCTTAGCTTCCATGCGTTTTTAAGTTTTCTGTTGGCTTTTTATTCTAGTTGATTTCTAGTCTCAGAGCACCGTGGTTGGAAAAGATGCTTGTATGATTTCAATTTTTGGTATGTTTTTGAGCTCTTCTTTGCAGTATTAGGTTGTTTTATTCAGTGATAGCCCATGACTTCTGCTCCTTTCCAATATTGTGGAAACAACAATTATTGCTTCTGTCACTGGAGTTGTGGATTACTGCCTTCTGTCACTGGAGTTGTGTTGTTTCTAGTATCTACAATAATACCTGTTTTCTGCCCTGTTCATGCATATACTATTGTTATTAATGTTCCTTAAAGCTCTAAAAAAAAATGGGTAAATGGCTTATGTAACAGCCATAAGATAGCAAAATAAATGATACATTGGTTAGCTCAGACTAGGTAAGGTTAGTTGGCAATATAATCACTGCTTTGAAATACATGAAAGATTGCATGTTCTGTTAATAGTAATGATAGTCACTGAGTAATGGAACACAATGCACTGAGAGGGAGAGAAACTCTATCAAATATTTAGAAAAGAACCTCAAGTCATTGATGAATAGAAAAAGGCTAAGTGGCTAATGATGTAGGTCATAAACTTTGGGTCCCTGAAGATCTACA
The DNA here is from genome assembly GCA_006410635.1 of Cephalophus harveyi. Classification (NCBI taxonomy): domain Eukaryota; kingdom Metazoa; phylum Chordata; class Mammalia; order Artiodactyla; family Bovidae; genus Cephalophus; species Cephalophus harveyi. Next base: position 13,291 of record SJYT01037008.1, on the reverse strand, counting down.
AGAAAAAAACTCTCAATAACCTGCCTTTAATTACTAGGATTTCATGAAGGAGGTTATGGGATTTAGACTCCCTGATACTTTTTCAATTTCTGTTGTCCAAGCATGAGGGTAAAACTCATACTTGACATAGAAAATTCTCCTTCCTGACATGTTTATTATTTTACATAGTGACATTAGTAGGATATTTGGTTTGTGTTATGGTATAGACATTATGGTCCATAAATATTCTAAAGGGAAATGCTTAGAGAATGAATTTAAATCCCCAAAGAAGAACATTCAAAAAACTTAGGCAGCCGGTGTTTTGAAGATGCTTATTATCTTATTTCAGTAATGATTGTTGATTATGTTAATGATCATCTCAATAATTTCTTATATAGATAATTGGTAAGAGTAATTTAAGTGTACTCCTATTTTAAATATTCTTAATTAGTAAAGCACATTTAAATAAATTACCATATTATTGAAGGTCATGCATAAGTATGGTTCACCAAAATTTTACAAAATTATAGCAAACTACAGTCTGTGACATTCATCTTTAAGAATAACTCAAAAAATACAAATTCAATATTTTGGGGATTAAAACATTTAAATAGAGCATATTTTTCAGTGATATGAACAAAATAAAACATGGTTGGCAACTAAATTTGTTATACTCTGTCGTTGACAAAAGAATGGTCACTTTACAAAGAGAAAGCAGTTTTTTTCCCCTGTTTTTAACAATATGAACAAAAAGTGAGAGAAGGAAGATGCTGGAGAGGATACAAAGGGAAAAAAAGTACAAGAAAAAAATCACCTATCTCTCTCTAGTAAGAAAACGCACCTCTCTCTCTAGTAAGATCACCTAAATTAGCCAAGCTAGTAAACTGGATAACATTAACAACATATAACATGCAAGGAGATCCAACCAGTCCATTCTGAAGGAGATCAACCCTGGGAATTCTTTGGAAGGAATGATGCTAAAGCTGAAACTCCAGTACTTTGGCCACCTCATGTGAAGAGCTGACTCATTGGAAAAGACTCTGATGCTGGGAGGGATTGGGGGCAGGAGGAGAAGGGGACGACCGAGGATGAGATGGCTGGATGGCATCACAGACTCAATGGACGTGAGTCTGAGTGAACTCCGAGAGATGGTGATGAACAGGGAGGCGTGGCGTGCTGCGATTCATGGGGTTGCAAAGAGTCAGACACGACTGAGCGACTGAACTGAACTGAACATGCACAGAAAGGAAAAGATGAATGGAGAAAGGAAGGGAGGGAGGAAAGAAAGTTAATTATTACATATGAGCCATTTTTAAGGGTAGTTATATGACATAAATAACACTAAAATAAAATGGAACAGAATAAAGAACCCCAAAACAAAACTCCACATTTACAGTTCACTAATAATTGACATGGCAAATAGATGGGGAAACAGTGGAAACAGTGGCTGACTTTATTTTGGGGGGCTCCAAAATCACTGCAGATGGTGATTGCAGCCATGAAATTAAAAGGCACTTCCTCCTTGGGAGAAGAGTTATTTCCAAACTAGACAGCATATTAAAAAGCAGAGACATTACTTTGTCAACAAAGGTCCATATAGTCAAGGCTATGGTTTTTCCAGTAGTCATGTATGGATTGAGAGTTAGACTATGAAGAAAGCTTAGTGCTGAAGAATTGATGCTTTTGAACTGTGATGTTGGAGAAGACTCTTGCGAGTCCCTTGGACTGCAAGGAGATCCAACCAGTCCATCCTAAAGGAGATCAGTCCTGGGTGTTCATTGGAAGGACTGATGCTGTAGCTGAAACTTCAGTACTTTGGCCACCTGATGCAAAGAACTGACTCATTGGAAAAGACTCTGATGTTGGGAAAGATTGAGGGCAGGAGAAGAAGTGGATGACAGAGGATGAGATGGTTGGATGGCATCACCAACTCAATGGACATGAGTTGAGGTAAACTCCAGGAGTTCATGATGGACAGGAAGGCCTGGCGTGCTGTAGTTAATGGGGTCGCAAAGAGTCGGAAACAACTGAGCAACTGAACTGAACTGAATAATTGATGAGGGAGCCAAGAACAATCAATGGGAACAGGATAGTCTTTTCAACAAAGATTGTTGGGAATACTAAACAGGAACATGCAGAAAAATAAAATTGAATCTGTCATCTTGCACCACTCACATTAACTCAAAGTTTTACACCTAAGACTTGACACCCTAAAACTCCTTGAAGAAAGTATAGGGGCAAAATTTTTGTCACTGGTCTTAGCAATGATTCTTTTTGATATAACATGAAAAACAGAAGAACAAAAATAGAAAATAAGCAAGCTATACCATCCCCAGTACTCTTGCCTGGAAAATCCCATGGATGGAGGATCTGGTGGGCTACAGTCCATGGGGTCGCTAAGAGTTGGAGACGACTGAGCGACTTTACTTTGACTTTTCACTTTCATACATTGGAGAAGGAAATGGCAACCCATTCCAGTATTCTTGCCTGGAGAATCCCAGCAACGGCAGAGCCTGGTGGGCTGCCATCTGTGGGGTTGCACAGAGTCGGACATGACTGAAGTGACTTAGTAGTAGTAGTATACTATCCCAAAGTGAAAATCTTCTGCACAGCATATGAAATAGTCAACAGAATGAAAAGGCAACCAACAGAATGGGAGATAATTGTTGCAAACATGGATAACAAAATCCCACACAGCTCAATAACAAAAACAAAAACAATCTGTTTTAAAAAATGGGCCAAAGAACTTAACAGACATTTTTCCAGAAAAGATATATGAATGGCCTGCAGGTATATGAAAAGATGGTAAACATCACCAATCATTAGAGAGATAAAAATCAAAGCCACAGTGAGATATCACCTCTCACATATTAGGATGGCTATTATCAAAAAGACAAGAAATAACAATTGCTGGCAAGGATGTGGAGAAAATGGAGTTCCTGCATACTGTTGGTGAGAAAGTAAGTTGTTTCAGTCAGTATTGAAAAATACACAGGTTCCTTGAATTCTTTTAAACAGAACTACCATATGAACTACCAGCAGTCCACTTCTGGGTACTTACTCAAAGAAAACAAAACCACTAACTTGAAAAGATATGTATATATCCCATGTTCATTGTACTATTATTCACAATAGCCAAGATATGGAAACAAACTAAGGGTGCATCAGTGGATGAGTGGATAAAGAAGATATGCTTTGTATATACAAAGTGAAAGTGAAAGTGAAAGTGAAGTCGCTCAGTCGTGTCCGACTCTTTGCGACCCCGTGAACTGTAGCCTACCAGGCTTCTCTGTCCATGGGATTCTCTAGGCAAGAATACTGGAGTGGGTTACCATTTCCTTCTCCAGGGGATCTTCCCAACCCAGGGATCGAACCCGGGTCTCCCGCATCGGAGGCAAATGCTTAACCTCTGAGCCACCAGGGAAGCCCTTGTATATACAATGGGATATTAATTCAGTTATGAGAAAGAAGAGGAGCTTGCCACTTGTGACAACAGGGATGGACCTTGAGGGCATAATGCTAAATGAGATAATTAAGACTGAGAAAGACAAATACTGTATGATATCACTTACATGTGGAATCAAAAAAGTTGAGTTAATCAGTAGAATAGTGTTTGGTAGGGACTTGGGCTGAGGGAATTGGGAAGATGTTCATTAAGATTACAAATTTGCAACTAGTAGATAAACAAGTCCGGAGATCTAATGTACTGCATAGTTATCACATTGAACAATATTATAAATGTCAAAGTTGCAATGAGACTCTGTCTAAATTGTTCTAATCACACAAAAAAATAATGATATAAGAGGATAGAGGTCTTAGCTAATGCTGTGGTGCCATATATAAATGCATTAAATCAACATGTTGCAAACCTTAAATGTACACAATGTTACTGGTCAATTCTATCTCAAATAAATAAATGTAGTGGATTGCAATAAGCACTTTTAAAATGAACTGTAATGGAGCGGAATGATGCATTGTATATGAAAGGTGAACTATTATTTCCAGAAGCCTTTATTGTACATGTTTTTACAGGTTTAGAGGAGAAGTGGATCATGAGTAAAAAATATCAATATGTATCTTATCTTAGGTAGCAGACAAAAAAATGAAAATAGGCAAAAAAAAAAAAAAAAAACTTCTTTGGCCATGTTTGGTAGTTGAACAATTTGAGTAGTTCTATTAATGAATCAAAAGCAAAGGCTTATAAGCCAAATACCCATAACATTAAATAAGATAAAGAGTACACTTTCTTACAACTCTTTTCCTTTATCCATGAGAATACATACTGTATTTTTATGCCACTGCTTAGGGCTTCTGTGAAAAATGGACATGAAGTTAAATGCTCAGATACTGCACTGCTAGAGAAGTATGGTGCTCAAATAACTATATAAATATATCTTTATTTAACACTACTTCATCCTGATTCAAAAACTTCCTTTTCCAAATTCTACCTCTGTATGCTTCTCAGTATCTATTTTATATTTGGAATCTGGAGATCTTCAGATTAAAATTCCAGCTCTGCCACTTAATGACTAAATAGGCAAGATGTTTGAGAATTCTAAGTGTCTCATATATCAAGCAAGGATAATAATAGGAACTTTTTCAATGGTATAAAATGAGATATCATAGTTAATGTAACATGCACAGTGTGTCATAAATAATGAGCACTTCAGAAATGTTGTTACTATTATTAACAAATAGATTGAAGGTGCTGACAAGTGAATTCTTAGGAACAAGTTTTACTGTTAGTATCTTCAACCTTTTAATATATGAGAAATGGAAATTACTGAGCAAACATGCTTGATTCAAATTTAATATAATAGTACAATTTTATTTTGAAAGAATGTTTTTGTGTCTTTGCTTCCAGTATGGATGTAAAAATCAATACACAAAACAATTATTCTTTTTCTGATAACAGGAACATCTTCTATAATCTACAAATAATAAAATTTTAGCCCATTAGAGAAATGAGCTGGTGAGGCAGACATATGAATAGGATTCTAAAGAGTGATAAAATCCTCTGAAGAGTGATAAGAACTGAAAACTATTTCACCACTGTCAGAGCATGGGAGAAGAATGTGGAAACTATAAAAGTAGCCAGTCTATGTTCGATACAGGATACAGGATGCTTGGGGCTGGTGCACGGGGATGATCCAGAGAGATGATATGGGGTGGGAGGTAGGAGCGGGGTTCAGGATTGGGAACTCATGTACACCCATGGTGGATTCATGTCAATGTATGGCAAAACCAATACAGTATTGTAAAGTAAAATAAAGTAAAAATAAAATTTATTTTTAAAAAAAGTAGTCCAGACAATAGCAACTCAAATTTAGGAACTCCTTAAAAGTAGAATAGGGACTAGCATGACAGCTGTGAAATCTGAGGAGCCCCGAAGTGAAATTTATGAGCTTTTGTTAATGGTCTTCTACCTGGTGTTAATGAGATGACTAAGAGACACCCTATTTGTTGGCAAAAGTAGGCAAAACTTCAAAGAAAGCTGAAGTTGCTAAATTTATACCTAAGTAGATGTCAAAGAAAGAAATTTTCCAGGTATCAACAACCTAATGAAAATGGGATGAGACCATCAGGCAGACAAATGTATATGTATATGAATAACTACAGAGATGTATTAGAAGACTTTACCATGAATGTTTTAGTTTGGATTATACAATTTAATCAATATCAGTAAATAATCAGTAAGTATGTACTCTATATATTCTTCTTAGAGGTGCTATGCTGTGTTTAGTTGCTTAGCCATTTGGAAGTTACATGTAAAGTTTAATGATCTTACTTTAAACTAGTTTGAACATTTTAGTTAGAAGCATAACATATGAATAACATTTTTATGAAGATGTTTAATATTTTGACATAAAATGCATGTACACTTGGTATTCAAATTAGATGTGTATAAGAGACAGGCTTTGATGTACTCCTTTCCCTATTTGGAACCAGTCTCTTGTTCCATGTCCAGTTCTAACTGTTGCTTCATGAAATCAGTGGTACTGATAACTAAATAATTAGAATTGGGATTTTGTGAACATCTTTATTAACCTTATATTAATTTGAAAAGTGAGGATAGAAAATAAAAAAAGCCTGATTCCCAGAAGTTACACTGAAGGATGCAAAAAATAAATAGGAATCATAATAAAGGTGAGGCTCATCTAATATATAACCAAAAGAAAGCTTACAGTTCCTTGGACTCAAACTTCTAAAATTTTATTATTTTTGTTTTTAGAAAGAATGGTAAATATCTCACAGAATTCTCCTTTGTAAGATGAACAGATTTTGTTGGATATAATAATAGTAGATATGAGGGGAGGAAAGCAATACATATGTGTGTTGCCTGAAGAACTGTGGATGGAGGTTCATAACACTCTACAGGAGATGACATCACTCTTATGGTGGAAAGCAAAGAGGAACTAAAAAGCCTCTTGATGAAGATGAAAGAGGTGAGTGAAAAAGCTGGCTTAAAACTCAACATTCAAGAAACTAAGATCATGGCATCTGGTCCTATCAGTTCACAGCAAATAGATGGGGAGCAATGGAATCAGTGACAGACTTTATTTCTTGGGCTCCAAAATCACTGTGGTTGGTGACAGCAGCCATGAAATTAAAAAACACTTGCTCCTTGGAAAAAAAGCTATGACCGACATAGATGGCATATTAAAAAGCACAGACATTACTTGGCCTACAAAGGTTAGTCTAGTCAAAGGTATGGTTTTTCCAGTAGTCACATACAGATGTGAGAGCTGGGCAATAAAAAAGGCTGAACACCAAAGAATTGATGTCTTTGAACTTTATTACTGGAGAAGACTCTTGAGAGTCCCCTGGACAGCAAGGAGATCCAACCAGTCCATCCTAAAGGAATTCATATCTGAATATTCATTGAAAGGACTGATGCTGAAGCTGAAACTCCAATATTTTGGCCACCTGATGTGAAGAACCAACTCATTGGAAAAAACCCTGATGCTAGGAAAGATTGAAGGCAGGAGGAGAAGGGGATGACAGAGAATGAGATGGTTGGATGGAATCATTGACTCAATGGACATGAGTTTGGGCAAACTCTGGTAGATTGTGAAGGACAGGGAAGCCTGGTATACTATAACGCATGGGGTTGCAAAGAGTCAGACATGACTGAGCCACTGAACAGCAACAGTAGCTGATGACCAGAACCAACCCAAACAAAGAGTAGTGCAAGAAGGCAAAGTGGTTTTCTGAGGAGGCTTTACAAATAGCTGAGGAAAGAAGAGAAGCGAAATAGCAAGAGAGAAAGGGAAAGATATACCCAAATGAATACAGAGTTCCAGAAAACAGCAGAGAATGATAAGAAGCCCTTCTTAAATGAACAGAAATAGAGGGAAACAATAGAATGGGAAGACCAGAGATCTCTTCAAGAAAACTGGAGATACCAAGAGAACATTTCATGCAAAGATGAGCATAATAAAGGACAGAAACTGTATGGACTTAACAAAAGCAAAACCATGATGGTGTGATCACTCACCTAGAGCCAGACATCCTAGAGTGTGAAGTCAAGTGTGCTTTAGGAAGCATTACTACAAACAAAGCTAATGGAGGTCATGGAATTCCAGCTAAGCTATTTCAAATCCTAAAAGATGATGCTGTTAAAGTGCTGCACTCAATATGACAGCAAATTTGGAAAACTCAGCATTGGTCATAGGACTGGAATAGGTCAATTTTCATTCTAATCCCAAAGGAAGGCAATGCCAAAGAATGTTCGAGCTACTGCACAATTACACTCATTTCACATGCTAGCAACGTAATAATAAAAATCCTTCCAGCTATGCTTCAGCAGTATGTGAACCTAGAATTTCCAGATGTACAAGCTGTATTTAGAAAAGACTGAGGAACCAGGGATCAAATTGCCAACATCCTTTGGATCAAGGAAAAAGAAAGAGACTTTTAAAAAAAATCTACTTTTGTTTCATTGACTGCCCAAAAAGACTCTGACTTTGTGGATCACAACAAACTGTGAAAAATTCTTAAGGAGATGGGAATATCAGACCACCTTACTTGCCTCTTGAGACACCTGTATGCAGGCCAAAAAGCAACAGTTAGAACTGGACATGCAATAACTGACTATTTCAAAATTGGGATATGAGTACATCAAGGCTAAATATTGCCAATCTGCTTATTGAACTTATATGCAGTGTGATGATGTGATGTTCTTAGTTGCTCAGCTGTGTCCAACCCTTCGTGACCCCATGGACTGTAGCCCACCAGGGTCCTCTACCCATGGGGATTCTCCATGCAAGAATACTAGAGTGGATTGGCATGCTCACCTCCTGGTGATCTTCCTAACCTAGGGATCGAACCCAGGTCTCCCCCATTGCAGGTAGATTCTTTACCCTGTGAGCCACCAGGGAAGTCCAAGCATGCAGAGTAGTACATCATGTGAAATGCCAGGCTGTATGAATCACAAGCTGGAGTCAAGATTTCTGGGAGAAATATCAATAACCTCAGATATGCAGATGACACCACCCTTACGGCAGAAAGTGAAGAGGAACTAAAAAGCCTCTTGAAGGTGAAAGAGGAGAGTGAAAAAGCTGGTTTAAAACTCAACATTCACAAAACTAGGATCATGGCATTCAGTGTAGCCCTTCATGACAAATAGAAGGGGGAAAAGTGGAAACAGGGATAGGTTTTATTTTCTTGGGCTCTAGAATCACTGTAGATGGTGACTGCAGCCATGAAATTAAAAGGTGGTTGCTCCTTGGAAGAAAAGTTATGATAAACCTAGACAGCATATTAAAAAGCAGAGACATCATTTGGCCGACAAAAGTCTGTATAGTCAAAGCAAACTCCAGGAGATAGTGAAAGACAGGGAAGACTTCATGCTGCAGTCCATGGGATCACAGAGTCCGACATAACTTAGCGACTGAACAACAACAATGATGTATGTATGTATGTATGTTGTCAGAATATATTCAGTGTGTCTCTAGAATCATGATAAATCTCTTAACTAACTTATTGTTATTTGTATTTTTCAGGCATGCTGTGAATGATGAATGAAAGTGACATACATGTCTTAAAGCTGTGTGGATATTATGTAGCTATAGACTTGTGATAACAATGTCATTAGAATAAAAAGACATGACATAATTTCTAGAAAATTTAGATTGAAATTGTTATGCATTTCACAGGAATAAGTAAATTTTATGCATTATTTCAGCTAATTATTGTCTATGAACAAAGATATGAACACTATAGCATATGTTCAACAGAGTCATCTGAGTTACTAATCTTGGTGTCAGGGTGAGGTAATGCAACTATGCAGCTTAATAAAGAATAGTTGCTATTACTACTCTTTCCTCATGTCTTTTTTAAATGAATTTTATGAAAGTATGTAATTCTAAAATTACAGTCATTAGAAACAATAAATTAAAAGCAACTATCAAGTTAAATACATTTGATAAACATTTCCATTACCATCCAAAGAAACCAGGATTTGAGGGCCATGGAAAAAGCAAAACAGTTCCAGAAAAACATCTATTTCTGCTTTATTGACTATGCCAAAGCCTTTGACTGTGTGGATCATAATAAATTTTGGAAAATTCTGAAAGAGATGAGAATACCAGACCACCTGACCTACCTCTTGAGAAATCTATATGCAGGTCAGGAAGCAACAGTTAGAACTGGACATGGAACAACAGACTGGTTCCAAATAGGAAAAGGAGTACGTCAAGGCTGTATATGGTCACCCTGCTTATTTAACTTATATGCAGAATACATCATGAGAAACACCAGGCTGGAAGAAGCAGAAGCTGGAATCAAGATTGCTGGGAGAAATATCAATAACCTCAGATATGCAGATGACACCACACTTACGGCAGAAAGTGAAGAGGAACTAAAAAGCCTGTTGGTAAAAGTGAAAGTGGAGAGTGAAAAAGTTGGCTTAAAGCTCAACATTCAGAAAACTAAGATCATGGCATCTGGTCCCATTACTTCATGGCAGATAGATGGGGAAACAGTGGAAACAGTATCAGACTTTATTTTTTTGGGCTCCAAAATCACTGCAGATGGTGATTGCAGCCATGAAATTAAAAGACGCTTACTCCTTGGAAGGAAAATTATGACCAACCTAGACAGCATATTCAAAAGCAGAGATATTACTTTGCCAACAAAGGTCCATCTAGTCAAGGTTATGGTTTTTCCAGTGGTAATGTATGGATGTGAGAGTTGGACTGTGAAGAAAGCTGAGCGCCGAAGAATTGATGTTTTTGAACTGTGGTGTTGGAGAAGACTCCTGAGAGTCCCTTGGACTGCAAGGAGATCCAACCAGTCCATTCTGAAGGAGATCAGTCCTGGGTGTTCTTTGAAAGGACTAATGCTAAAGCTGAAACTCCAATACTTTGGCCACCTCATGCAAAGAGTTGACTCATTGGAAAAGATTCTGATGCTGGGAGGGATTGGGGGCAGGAGGATAAGGGGACAACAGAGGATGAGATGGCTGGATGGCATCACTGACTCAATGGACATGAGTCTGGGTGAACTCCAGGAGTTGGTGATGGACAGGGAGGCCTGGTGTGCTGCGATTCATGGGGTCGCAAAGAGTTGGACACAACTGAGCGAATGAACTGAACTGAACTGAACTGAAATACTACTCTTAGTTTCCCTGGTGGCTAAGATAGTAAAAGCATCCACTTGCAATGTGGGAGACCCGTGTTCAATCCCTGGGTTGGGAAGATCCCCTGGAGAAGAAAATGACAACCCACTACAGTACTGGAAAATTACCTGGAAAATTCCATGGATGGGGGAGCCTCGTTGACTACGGTCCATGGGGTCACAGAGAGTCGGACACGACTGAGCGACTGCACTTTCACTTTTCACTTTCAATTCTACACTTTATAATTGTCCTATCTATTCTGAAGGTAACTCTCTAACTTCATTTACACTTGGACTATCTATCTGAAAGAATAAACACTTTTGTGTTTATTTATCTTCTTTTAAGAACAGAAACAATGAAGGCAAAAGTCATGGCTAATGGAATCAATATATTGTCATTATCATGTGTGTGTTAGTTGCTCAGTCACGTCCAACTCTTTGTGATCCCATGGATTGCAGCCCACCAGGTTCCTCTGTCCATGGGATTCTCCAGTATTCACTGGAGTGGGTTGCCATTCCCTTTGCCAGAGGATTGACATTATTATCATAATCGGTATTTTAAAAGAGTTAAGTTTCATGAGCCATTTTAAATGTTCTACATATATTATCCATCTGAATCCTCAAATCTATGTGATAGAAGATATTACTGATCACATTTCACAAAGGAAGAACCCAGGGCTTAGACAGGTATAAGTCACTTGTTACAAATTACTTAAATCAGTAACAGTTCTAGAATATTTTGACAGCTAAAACCCATTTTCCCATGTTAGCAGTGAAAAAGTTTTAGAAATCATTTTACCATTTCACATAGTCAGTTCAGTTAAGTTGCTCTTATCTAAGGTTATTGATATTTCTCCTGGCAATCTTGATTCCAGTTTGTGCTTCATCCAGCCCAGCATTTCACATGATTTACTCTGCATATAAGTTAAATAAGCAGAGTGACAATATACAGCCTTGGTGTACTCCTTTCCCAATTTGGAACCGGTTCATTGTACCATGTCTGTTTCTAACTGTTGCTTGTTGACCTGCATACAGATATCTCAGGAGGCAGGTAAGATAGTATGGTATTCCCATGTCTTTAAGAATTTCCACAGCTTTTTTGTGATCCACACAGTTAACTTATCAAAGGTCAATTAACAAGAGAACAAAGTTTAAATTAGAAATCAAGTGGGTATTTCCCCCCCCATGGCTATTTTAAAAATGATATATTGATTTCGTGCAGCCTAAATCATGTCTGACACTTTGCCACCCCGTGGACTGAAGCACACCAAGCATTTCTATGATTGCACTGTATAATCCAAAATCTCTGGAGTCAGATATATTTGTCATTCTGCCCTTCATTTCACAAAATGAAGACAAAATTAAAATCAGGCAATACTCTGAGAGTTTTACATTTTGTATATTCTTTAATCCCCACACTACTCTAAGGCATAAAATCTCATTATTCTCATTTTACAGATAAGTAGAATGAATTTTAGAGCAGGTTAAGTCACAAAACCAAAATCATATAGCTTGAAAGAGGCAGAAATGGTATTCAACCACAAACCCATTGTCTTTTAAATTTTTTATCATATGATAAACATTACTTTTTACCTTATTAAGAGTAGTACAGAGAAAATAATGTATTTTTATAATAGAGATATAGTTTCACCTTTTATAAGGGTTCTTACTCAAACCACCAAGAGAACACATATTTAATTAATTATCAAAACAGCTTAATTATGTTATATCATTAATGAATTCCAAAAGGTTAATAAGGTGCTTCTACTTGTTACCACCAAGAGACACTTCAAATCAGGATACTGGTCAAAATTTCATGAATATGGAAACTGGAAATTTACATTACCATAAATATACTTTATATCTTTAGAGTTCTCTGCCATGTCAATATATGTTAAATTATAATTTTAGTTATTTTTTTCTGAATACTATACTGTCTCATGTAGTATGACTATATAATATAGAGTACTTTAATTATAAACACAATGACCTCTTTTACATGGGGTTTGAAGAATCAGTATTATCACAGTTTCCCTATTTTTTTTCCATATAAAATTTCCTAGATTGAGTATCCATTTTATCAATTGGCTTTGTTATGACTTTGTTTAGAAAATATGTAGTGTCCTTCAAGTCAATGCTTTTAAAACATTCAATGAAATAAACTGATTTTTTAAAGTTACTCTATAAGAGGGCTTCCCTGGTAGCTCACTGGTAAAGAATCCGCCTGTCAATGCAGGAGACATGGGTTCAATTCCTGGTCCGAGAAGATCCCACATGTCATGGAGCAACTAAGCCTGTGTACCACAGCTACTGAGTCTATGCTCTAGGGCCCATGAGCTGCAAATACTGAAACCAAAGAGCTCTAGAACCTGTGCTCGGCAACAATAGAAGCCACAGCAATGAGAAGCCTACACACCACAACCAGAGAGGAGAGAGACTCCACTCACTACAACTAGAGAAAAGCCCACACATCAGTGAAGATCCAGCAGGACCAAAAATCAATCAATCAATAAAATCATATTAAAAAATACTGTACAAGAAAGGAAATTTTCAAAAATTGTGGGAAAAGATGAAAGAGTAAGTGTATAGTCTTGGAAGACATTAATATTCATTCAGATGTATAATTTCTGATACATTCATTTTTAAAATCTGATATATTTATTACAATGTAGTTTTAAATCAACGGAGAAGG
>SJYT01037005.1:0-10160 GCA_006410635.1 Cephalophus harveyi | reverse complement strand
GGGCTCAGCCTTCTTCACAGTCCAACTCTCACATCCGTACACGACCACAGGAAAAACCATAGCCTTGCGACCCTATGGACAGCAGCATGCCAGGCTTCCCTGTCCTTCACCATCTCCCAGAGCTTGCTCAAACTCTTGTCCATTGAGCTGGTGATGCCATCCAACCATTTCATCTTCTATCGTCCCCTTCTCCTGCTGCTTTCGATCTTTCCCAGTATCAGAGTCTTTTCTAATGAGTCAGCTCTTTGTATCAGGTGGCCAAAGTATTGGAGCTTCTGCATCAGTCCTTCCAATGAATATTCAGGACTGATTTTCTTTAGGATTGACTGGTTTGATCCTGCAGTCCAAGGGACTCTCAAGAGTCTTCTCTAGCACTACAGTTCAAAAGCATTAATTCTTCAGTGCTCAGCTTTCTTTATAGTCCAACTCTCACAGTCATACATAACTACTAGAAAAACCTTTGTCGGTAAAGTAATATCTCTGCTTTTTAATATGCTGTCTAAAGTGGTCATAGCTTTTCTTCCAAGGAGCAAGTGCCTTTTAATTTCATGGCTGCAGTTACCATCTGCAGTGATTTTAGAGCCCAAGAAAATGAAATCTGTCACTGTTTCCATTGTTTCCCCATCTATTTGCCATGAAGTGATAGGATCAGTTGCCATGATCTTCATTTTTTGAATGTTGAATTTTAAGCCAGCTTTTTCACTCTCCTCTTTCATTTTCATCAAGAGGCTCTTTAGTACCTCTTCACGTTCTGCAATAAGGGTGATGTCATCTGTATATCTGAAGTTATTGATTTTTCTCCTGAAAATCTTGATTCCAGCTTGTGCTTCATCCAGTCCGGCATTTCGCATGATGTACTCTGCATATAAGCTAAATAAGCAGGGTGTCAGTATACAGCCTTGAGGTACTCCTTTCCCAATTTGGAACCAGTCCGTTGTTCCATGTTCGGTTCTAACTGTTGCTTCTTGACCTGCATACAGGTCAGATAAGGTGGTAGGTAAGGTAAGGTGGTCTGGTATTCTTATCTCTTGAAGAATTTTCCACAGTTTGTTGTGATCCACACAGTTAAAGGCTTTAACATGTCAATTAAGCAGAAGTAGATGTTTTTCTGGAACTCTTGCTTTTTTTATGATCCAACAGATATTGGCAATTTGATCTCTGGTTCCTCTGCCTTTTCTAAATCCAGCTTGAAAGTTCTGGTTCATGTACTGTTGAAGCCATGCTTGGAGAATTCTGAGCATTATTTTGCCCACTTACAAAATGAGTGCAATTGTGCAGTAGTTTGAGCATTCTTTGGCATTGCCTTTCTTTGGGATTGGAGTGAAAACTGACTTTTTCCAGTCCTGTGGCCACTGCCGAGTTTTCCAAGTTTGCTGGCATGTTGAGTGCAGCACTATCATAGCATCATCTTTTAGGATTTGAAATATTCAGCTGGAATTCCATCACCTCCTCTAGCTTTGTTCATAGTGATGCTTCCCAAGGCCCACTTAACTTCACACTCCAAGNAAAACTGACCTTTTCCAGTCCTGTGGCCACTGCTGAGTTTTCCAAATTTGCTGGCATATTGAGTGCAGCACTTCACAGCATCATCTTTCAGGATTTGAAATAGCTCAGCTGGAATTCCATCACCTCCACTAGTTTTATTCGTAGTGATGTATATAGTTATATGTTATAAATGTTCCAGAAATTATGTGAAATTCCTAGAAATTGATATGTCTTGGTATAATATTATTAATCATAAATCAAGTTTGTATATTGAGATACTGTATATCACACAAATAACCAAATTTCCTTGTCAACTGCATTATCATAAACTCCCATCAGATCTTTAATAATGGGCATTTTTAAGTCTTTTGTCATTTAGAGATATCAATTGTTTTACTCTGATGCTTTTGCAAAAGTATGAATATCTGTAAACCAGATTGGATCCTGATCCATCTTCTTTTTTCAAGAATCTGGCTGCAGCTCTCCAAACTAACACTTCCGATTTTCTCTGACCCATCTGAGTCAGCATCAGCAAGAACAAAGATTGCCCTTGAATCTCCTTGGAAGAGACTATACCATGTCCTTCTCAATAAACAGATGGCAAACAAACTTCAGGGGCTCTAGTCGTATGTATGTATCATACAGCTAAAAAGAGCTTATTCTAGACAAACGTTAAAGACTTCCAAATCAAATTGACAAGCAAGAGAAGTGGCTAACATTGAGACAGAATGTTTCCTCCCAAGACACCAGATCAAGTCTTCATACTTTAATTAAGATGAAACCCTCTTTCTTTCCCATACTCTGGCATTGGCCTTGAAAGAAAATACCATTATTCATATCCTTCAGGCCATAGCTAAGGGGAGGTAACCTTTGGATTTTAGGACAGTGTTTTATTTCAGGCTAGGAGAAAATCTAACCAATCCCTGGCTTGAATGTGCAAATACAACAATCCTTGCAATAAATTCATTTCCCCACCTTAAGAAAAATGTCTTGTTCCCTGACGTGATTTACCTTTGCCTGCTGCTGCTGCTGCTGCTGCTAAGTCGCTTCAGTCGTGTCCGACTCTGTGCGACCCCATAGACGGTAGCCCACCAGGCTCCCCCGTCCCTGGGATTCTCCAGGCAAGAACACTGGAGTGGGTTGCCATTTCCTTCTCCAATGCATGAAAGTGAGAAGTGAAAGTGAAGTCGCTCAGTCGTGTCTGACTCTCAGCGACCCCATGGACTGCAGCCCACCAGGCTCCTCCGTCCATGGGATTTTCCAGGCAAGAGTACTGGAGTGGGGTGCCATTGCCTTCTCCGACCTTTGCCTGAGGTAGTTATTATTCTCTTTGAGTCTATGAATGCCTAGATGAACAGCGTCTAACTGGACAATTCCTCTTAGGGTATTTAACAGTGCCCTTAACTTTCCACAAACCAACTAAGACAACTCATTGGTCAACTCCCCTAAATTTGTATCATCAAGTTAGAAAGGACTTACCAGGAGGTGTTCATGATTCAGGACTTGCTTCCTTTATTGGGACATACTTCTCTGGTTAGGAATAAATGTAAGTAAGAATATGATCAGGGACCTCTCCTGAACTTTGGAAATAATCTAGAATCTGCTATTAAGGCAATAGCTGCTCACCACCACCATCCCAAATCCTATCATCTCTGGTCAAAGTTGTTCTTGATAATAGGAAAGCACTTGATTACCTTCTGGCTGAGCAGAGAGGTTCGGGGCTGTGGCCAGCACCAACTGGTACCCCTGGATTAACTCTTCTGGCGAAATTGAAATGCAATTAAATAACATCACTGAGCAAGCTACTTGGCTAAAAAGGTAACTCTCTATATGGGGTCTTTCTTCAACTTATTTGATTTTAATTGGTTTGGGTCCTAGAAATCTGAAGAAAATGACCAGTTGAAAAACTGTGAAGCTGAAGTAGTTGCCTACGGATATCACAGAGATTAAGCAAAGAACAAGCAAACAAACAAAAAATGTGATGACCTGTAAATACCACACAGGATCAACAAAAGCAGTGAAAACTACAGAGCAGAGGCCGGGAGTGGCCCTGTGCGCATGCTCAGTTGCTAAGTCGTGTCTGACTCTTTGTGACCCCATCGCCTATAGCCTGCCAGGCTCCTCTGTCCATGAGATTTTGTAGCAAGAATACTGGAGTGGGCTGCCATTTCCTCCTCCAGGAGATCTTCCCAACCCAGGGATTGAACCTGCATCTCCTGGATTGGCAGGTGGATTCTTTACAACTAGTGCCACCTCGGAACCAATACTTTAAAATTTGATCACATTTTTCTATTAAGCTGAGAGTGTGATAAAAAGGCAGACATTAAAAAAAAGAGAGACCACAGGGTCCAAAGTAGAGTCACTTGTACTAAGCCAATGTCACCAAATCGAGACTTAATAACTAACTTAATTGCAGTTTCAAACCCCCAATTCCAGGAACCTTTAACTAATCACCCAGCATTACCTGGACAGCACTTAGTGAGATATTCTGCCTAATAATCCCTTCCCTTTCAGAAGCTTGCCTAAAACAATGCATTCTTTGCTAATTATTTTCTTTTACTGTCCCCTTTCCACATTTAAAAACCCTTCCTTTTCTTCTGCTCAGTAGGTAGAGCTCCTTTTGTTTGCTAGATGGGATGCCGGCCAATTCATGAATTATTTACTAAAGCGAATTTGATCCTTAAATCTACTTGGTTGCATTTTTGTCATTTAACAAGTTAAATAATAAAGAAAATCACAATAAGAATCAATTTTGTTTTTCCCACATTCATTCATTTATTTACTCTCAAAATAAAGGGAGTTCATTTTCTTCTCTTTGCAGAAGCCATTTTTATTACTCTAGAATGCAGTTGTGCAAAATAGTGAGCTTTATGACTTTATTAAAGAAAGGGTTATATTTAACTTTTATACTGTAGCAGTCGAAAGGATCCATCTTCCTCACTATTTTACACTTAATATAAACTATTCGATTTCAAAGCAATTCAAGATGTAAAAATATTGTCCATTGGAATATATTTCTTCAATTATACTATCAATGTGTTTCACTTCTAAGTAGATTTGCTGCCAGTTGAGAGTCTCTCTTTTGAGTAATCATTGACAAGGGTGTAAAAACACCTTTACTTAACAAACAGTTCTAGAAGGAAAACTACTAAATAAAAATGCTCCAAAATATTTAAAGAACTATCTGATGCTATATATATTGTGAAAATATGAATATTTTGTAACAATGATGAACCAAATAAATTCAAAAGAGTAAACCTAGGGTAGGCTGTAACTTTTCTCTTGAAAGTAAAATGATCTTAGAAGAAATAGCTCTGCTAAGATGAAGTACAGAGTATTAATCATTTTGCTGTTAAGGCAATGATACAAAAGATATTTTGTTTCAGAAAGATAGATGTAAACTTTGTACAACAGAGATCATCATCATTCTTGCCAAATTACCTTTTGGAATCTCACAACTTCTGTTTGTCTCCATATAATTAAGAGAAAAATTACTGGCACTTGCAGTGAAGTTCAGTTAAGTTGCTTAGTCGTGTCTGACTCCTTGTGACCCCATGAACCATAGCACGCCAGGCCTCCCTGTCCATCACCAACTCCTGGAGTCCACCCAAACCCATGTCCATTGAGTCGATGATGCCATCCAACCATCTGGCACTTTAATATACTATTATTTTAAGAATACAAGTTAAAGATGGACTTATTTTGCAAATGCAGAAATTACTGGGCTTTCTTCACCTCTTTTGAGAACGTTTCAGCGTGAGTTTTCCCAGAATATGCTTAAATTGATCACCCCAATCTTAACAGCTTGATGTGCTGTACACTAAAACATTTCCAGAACTGCTGCTGCTGCTGCTGCTAAGTCACTTCAGTCGTGTCCAACTCTGTGCGACCCCATAGACGCCAGCCCACCAGGCTCCCCGGTCCCTGGGATTCTCCAGGCAAGAACATTGGAGTGGGTTCACTGCTCAAAATAAGGTTCTTTGAAGAAATTCATTTGGAAAATAAGCATGCTATATCTTCCTTTGGCATGCATGCATAACACACATTATTATCTTACAGAGCATCAAAATTTTTGAACTTCTTTGAAATTTGTTTCACCCATTTTACATGGGACATTCCATCCCCACCCCATAGCTCTGTTAACATCCTGAGGAAGAATATCCTGCAAAATACTAACAGAGGAAATGTTGGCATAATTATGATGTGAGCATATACATATAAGAATAAACTCTGCCAGGGCAACATTCTATGACAGGTGAGAATCTCCTAGATTGTGTCACACTAGGAATTGGAAGGCTGACAGTAATCATTAGATGAGGTTCTTTGAATCTAATAATATGTTAAAGAATTATTCAATGTGTGAAAGATTAAGTCAAGAATGACTAAAGTTATAGTATTGAATATATATGTGTGTAGGGTACAAAGTATAATACTAGAATAATATAGACAAAATATAGATAAACCCAACAGAGTTATGATACATACTTTAAATTTATTCTTACTTGGGAGTTTAACTCTTTTACAGGTAGACTGAAAATAAATTATCTCAATTTTTGTCCAGCTGTTCCCTCTTTATACATAAACACATTAATCATATAAATACATAGTCTTCTAATTTTTCTTTTTGTCCCCTATAATTAGTAGTCTTTTCTTTTTTGTAAGTCTGTAAGAGTGGTCACTTAATTCTATCAGGATATTCATATCAATGTCATAAAATCCCACTTATGTTTTTAAAACCATATGTTGGGGCTTTCCTAGTGGTCCAGTGGTTAACAAGCCACCATGCAATGAGGGGGACACGGTTCGGTCCCTGGTCCGGGAATTTCCCACATGCCATGATGCACCTAAGCCCATGAGCCATATGCTGCAAGTGCTGAAGCCTGCACACCCAGAGCCTGTGCTCTGCAACAAGAGAGAAGCCACAGCAATAAGAAGCCTGCACACCACAACAAAGAGTAGTCCCACTCGCTGCAACTAGAGAAAGCCTGTGTGCAGCAACGAGGACCCACCACAGCCAAAAAATAAAAATAAGTAAGTAAATCGGTAACAAATAAATAAACCATATGTCCACACGCACATACACACAGGGAGGAAGAGTGTTATAAAGTTTTATTTTACATAATAATCTATGCATTTTAAGCTTATTAGATGTAGTTTTAAATGACCTGAAATTAAATTTACAGAACTGTTCACAGTAGTTCCATCTAGGGTTGCTAATGGATGAGCACAGGGATATACTGTATTTTGAATTTTTTCTTTTAACAATCAGCATATATTGTTTTATAATTTGACAGAGAGGCAACGTAACAATAGAATTTACATTTTCTATCTACAAAAATTGAAAGTACATATAAGGCCATGTTCAGGGCCTTCCCAGGTGGTGCTAGTGGTAAAGAACCCACTTCCCAATGCAGGAGACATAAGAGACGTGGGTTCAATCTCTGGGTGAGGAAGAGCCCCTGGAGGAGGGCATGGCAACCCACTCGAGGATTCTTGCCTGGAGAATCCTATAGACAGTGGAGCCTGGTGGGCTAAGGTCCATAGGTTTGCAAAGAGTCAGACACGACTGAAGCGACTTAGCATGCATGCACGCATAAGGCCATGTTCTAATAACTGCACTCCTTCCTGAAATGTGCTTTGTAAAAGGCCTGTCCCAGCTATCTGTCACCCCAGGGAGGCTCCGAGTGTCAGTTATGAATGTGGCTTGTCTTACTTCATGCCCTTGGCAGTCCTGTGCTTTATCATTCCTCTGTCTTCTTTGCTCGTTGACTTTGAACCCTGTGGTCTGCGTTTGCCCAGTACTGCACCAGTTGGGGGCGGGGCCGGGGAGGGGCGTTGATTTTCACATTTGATTCTTCCTAAAAGCAGATCACACATATTATGCTATACCAGACAATGAGATATCCAGGAAACACTATTTTACAAGATTTTTGAGAGCGTGAGTAAACCCCCAGGGTTTACTATATCACCAGTTGAGGCCTATGATTCTTGAAAATTATCTTAGCACTGTGTTTGCTCAACAGAAATGAGCCACAGAGGTTGGCTAATAAATATTTATTAATCAACTTTAAAAGGTTTATTTGTAGCATACAATTTGGAAATTAAATATTTTATATATGATTTACTTTATGGTTTTGACTTCCAGAATATCTAGTATATTTATTTGAATAATATCTAATAAATTTATCTGAATCTGGCAACATTTATTATATCTATCCCATGAACATTGTATTGTAGGATATTTTACAAAGGCATTGCTTGTTGTTAGGGCTTCTGTGGTGGCTCAGATGGTAAAGCGTCTGCCTGCAATGTGAGAGACCCAGGTTCGATTCCTGGGTCGGGAAGATCCTCTGGAGAAGGAAATGGCAATCCACTGCAGCACTCTTGCTTGGAAAGTCCCATGGACGGAGGAGCCTGATAGGCTACAGTCCATGGGGCCCAAAGAGTTGGACACGACTGAGCGACTTCACTTTCACTTTGAGAAAATATAAACAAAATAAACATTCAGTGGCAATCTAATAAATGAAGTCTTCTTTTTCTTTGATGTCTATTTATTTTTTCCATCATACCATGTGCTGCATGTGGAATCTTAGTTCCCTGCTGCTGCTGCTGCTGCTAAGTCGCTTCAGTCGTGTCTGACTCTGTGCGACCCCATAGACGGCAGCCCACCAGGCTCCCCCGTCCCTGGGATTCTCCAGGCAAGAACACTGGAGTGGGTTGCCATTTCCTTCTCCCTTAGTTCCCTGACCAGGGATCAGACGTGCTGCCCCTGCAATGGAAGCGCAGATACCCAACCACTAGACTACCAGGGAAGTCCCTGACTTCTGTTTTGAATGAGTCTTACAAGATTAATTTAGACAGGAAGGACATTGCCAACTAAGGGCCTATGGTACTCACTCACACATTCATTCTTCGAAAAACCACACAAAATTCATCAAATGACTTTTGTGTTCATGCTGAAACCAGAAGAGACTACTGACAACATCTGTCTTCAGGTAGCTGCTAATCCAGTAAGGCATACATGGAAGTTTATGGTTACAAATACCAAACAACACCTTCCTCCTTGTCTCCCTTAAAAGCTAGTTAGCCCTCTATCCATTCCTGCCAAAGTATACACATGCTCCTTATTGCTTGTGTATACATTATTTTAACCTATGAAATTGTCTTCAGGGTCTAGATCTGATTTATCAGGATTCTGCAAACACCCATAACTCATGCTTCAGGCAACTGCCAGAATATACCTCAAATCATAAATTAAACGTATATATCTAAGTTCTTTTCTTCAAGGTGAAAGAGTTTTGCCTCAGAACAAGAAAAGCTTTCCCTATACGGTCATAAAAAATACTTTATGACAAAAAATAGTCATTGGCCTCCTATATTTCCATAGAGTGTTAATTTGGAAAGAGGGCAAATTTGCAAGTGCTTTGATTCTGTTCTATGGTTGTTTTCTAAAACTTCAGTGACACTTTGCTTTTGATGCACTTTTCTTCTGTTTCCAGTATATTCAACTATTGTGTGAGCATGCAGAGAAGTTTGCACTAAGGGTCTGTGCAAGTAGCAACTGCATTTCCAAAGAAGGATATAGAAGATGTAAGGTGTGCTAGCAGATTGGCTGAAATCATCTTAAAAGAAAAGCAGAGTCATTCTAGGGACCACCTGAGTGTGAAAGACATTAACAAGAGAACTATTTAAAAAATGCTCTTTGGTAGGTAAATAGCACAAAAAGATGAGATGAAGAATTAAGAAACAAATGGATACCTATATAACAGAAGTCCTAGGAGAACTGAATGGAAGAAATAGATAAAATCGTTTGCCAGAGGCAGCTGACAATCTGAATTTGACCAGCAGGGGGAGCGATAGTATCGCAGTTGTCAAATCACAGTTCTTAAAAGGAGAGGTTTCAGATTTATGGTTCTAGCAAGGAGGACACGTTAGTGATTCTTACTTTTGTAATAAACAACCCAGCTACAGGCACCGGGAAGGAGTTTTAATGATCTGTATCTCCTGAAGCACGATCAGCACATTGTCCGCTCTGCACACACTCAATCTGTATCACGTAGAGGTTTGATGAATTTACCTTCGGGCCAGTGTTTTTTCCTGCTAAAATTTATAGGTTTGGATTTTCAAAGAAGTCATCCTTCCTTATCTTTGGTTAATTGGGAGGATAAATTTCAGACATAGCTAGAACAAAATGACCGAAGAGTGGAATAGGAAGCAAGAGGAGATTTTTTGAAATATCAGAAATGGTTTATTTAGTCTTTTATGAATTTTTTTTTTAACTGTTTCAGCTGGCAGACTTGAATGACAACTGGCAGAGTGGGTGAATACATGCACATCAGCTCTTCCATAATAACCTGCTTGACTTTTCTCGACTTTTCCTGTCCCCCATAAACAACTAGTTTCCCAGCCATGCAGGCAATGGCTCTCAAAAGTAACTCAGTGTTTTTATTCCTGTCTGTGCATGTCTGCATGCTAGGTTGCTTCAGTCCTTTCCAACTCTTTGCAACTCTATGGACTGTAGCCCACCAGGCTCCCTCTGTCCATGGGATTTCCCAGGCAAGAATACTGGAGTGAGTCGCTATGCCCTCCTCCAGGGGATGTTCCAGACCCAGGAACTGAACCTACATCTCCTCTGTCTCCTGCACTGGCAGGGAGGTTATTTACCACTACTGTCA
>SJYT01037001.1:151443-164302 GCA_006410635.1 Cephalophus harveyi | reverse complement strand
GCACTAAAATCACTGCAGATGGTGAGTGCAGCCATGAAATTAAAAGACATTTGCTCCTTGGAAGAAAACATTTGACCAACCTAGAAAGCATATTAAAAAGGAGGAACATTACTTTGCAGACACAGGTCTATCTAGTCAAAGCTATGGTTTTTCCACTGGCCATGTATGGATGTGAGAGTTGGACTATAAAGAAAGCTGAACACTGAAGAATTGATGCTTTTGAACTGTGGTATTGGAGAAGACTCTTGAGAGTCCCTTGGACTGCAAGGAGATCCAACCAGTCCATCCTAAAGGAGATCAGTCCTGATTGTTCATTGGAAGGACTGATGTTGAACCTGAAACTCCAATATTTTGGCCACCTGATGTGAAGAGCTGACTCATTGGAAAAGACCCTGGAAAGACTGAGGGCAGGAGGAGAAGGGGACGATAGAGCATGAAATGGTTGGGTGGCATCACTGACTCGATGGACATGAGTTTGAGCATGCTCTGGGAGTTAGTGATGGACAGGGAGGCCTGGCGTGCTGCAGTCCATGGGGTCGCAGAGTTGGACACAACTGAGCGACTGAAGTGACCGACACAAGAAGAAGATGAAGAGGTAACGCATGTAAAGCATTTAGCACAATGTCTGAAATGCAACGGGTATTCCTCACTAGAAGCTCCGTTTGGATCTCACTTCACACTTTCTTTTCTGAGTCAGTGATCTTTGTACTACGTCCTCCAGTTGCTCTCATACTGAAGTATGCACAGATCTTAGAAATGACTTCACTCTCAGCAGGCAGTGCACAGTGTCATAGTCCAGGATTTATGGCAAATGATACATAGACATAATATAATATTAATGGCTTTCTGTTCATGGGGTTCTCAAGGCAAGAATACTGAAGTGGTTTGCCATTCCCTTCTCCAATGGACCACATTCTGTCAGACATCTTCACCATGACCCGCCCGTCTTGGGTTGCCCCGCAGGCATGGCTTGGTTTCATTGAGTTAGACAAGGCTGTGGTCCTAGTGTGATTAGATTGACTAGTTTTCTGTGAGTATGGTTTCAGTGTGTCTGCCCTCTGATGCCCTCTTGCAACACCTACCGTCTTACTTGGGTTTCTCTTACCTTGGGCGTGGGGTATCTCTTCACGGCTGCTCCAGCAAAGCACAGCTGCTGCTTCTTACTTTGGACAAGGGGTATCTCCTTACTATCGCAGTTCCTGACCTTCAACGTGGGATAGCTCCTCTAGGCCCTCCTGTGCCTGCACAGCCACCACTCCTTGGGTTGCTCCTCCCGGCCACCTGCCCTGGCCTTGGGCGTGGGTGGCTCCTCAGAGTCACCGCCCCTGACTTCGGACGCGGGGTGTCTCCTCCCGGCTGCCCTTGACCTCAGACATGGGATAGCTCCTCTTGGCCGCAAAGGCAATGTCAAAGAATGCTCAAACTACTGCACAATTGCACTCATCTCACATGCTAGTAAAGTAATGCTCAAAATTCTCCAAGCCAGGCTTCAGCAATATGTGAACCGTGAACTCCCTGATGTTCAAGCTGGTTTTAGAAAAAGCAGAGGAACCAGAGATCAAATTGCCAACATCTGCTGGATCATGGAAAAAGCAAGAGAGTTCCAGAAAAACATCCATTTCTGCTTTATTGACTATGCCAAAGCCTTTGACTGTGTGGATCACAATAAACTGTGGAAAATTCTGAAAGAGATGGGAATACCAGACCACCTAACCTGCCTCTTGAGAAATCTGTATGCAGGCCAGGAAGCAACAGTTAGAACTGGACATGGAACAACAGACTGGTTCCAAATAGGAAAAGGAGTACGTCAAGGCTATATATTGTCACCCTGCTTATTTAACTTCTATGCAGAGTACATCATGAGAAACACTGGGCTGGAAGAAACACAAGCTGGAATCAAGATTGCCGAGAGAAATCTCAATAACCGCAGATATGCAGATGACACCACCCTTATGGCAGAAAGTGAAGAGGAACTAAAAAGCCTCTTGATGAAAGTGAAAGAGGAGAGTGAAAAAGTTGGATTAAAGCTCAACATTCAGAAAACGAAGTTCATGGCATCCAGTCCCATCACTTCATAGGAAATAGATGGGGAAACAGTGGAAACAGTGTCAGACTTTATTTTTTTGGGCTCCAAAATCACTGCAGATGGTGACTGCAGCCATGAAATTAAAAGATGCTTACTCCTTGGAAGAAAAGTTATGACCAACCTAGATAGCATATTCAAAAGCAGAGATATTACTTTGCCGACTAAGGTCCGTCTAGTCAAGGCTACGGTTTTCCCTGTGGTCATGTATGTATGTGAGAGTTGGACTGTGAAGGAGGCTGAGCGCTGAAGAATTGATGCTTCTGAACTGTGGTGTTGGAAAAGACTCTTGAGAGTCTCTTGGACTGCAAGGAGGTCCAACCAGTCCATTCTGAAGGAGATCAACCCTGGGATTTCTTTGCAAGGAATGATGCTAAAACTGAAACTCCAGTACTTTGGCCACCTCATGCGAAGAGTTGACTCATTGGAAAAGACTCTGATGATGGGAGGGATTGGTGTCAGGAGAAGAAGGGGACGACCGAGGATGAGATGGCTGGATGGCATCACTGACTCGATGGACGTGAGTTTGATTGAACTCCGGGAGTTGGTGATGGACAGGGAGGCCTGGCGTGCTGCGATTCATGGGGTCGCAAAGAGTCGGACACGACTGAGTGACTGAACTGAACTGATGTATATGAATTAATATACAAATAAAAACAATATTTGTTTTTTTTCTCTCTGACTTACTTCCCTTTTATGACCAACTCTAGGTTCATCCACGCTACTACAAAAGACCCAATTTCATTCCTTCTTATGGATGAGTAATAGTCTTTGGTATATATGCACCACAACTTCTTTATCCATTCATTTTTCAATGGACACCTAGGTTACTTCCAGTCTTGGATATTTTAAACAGTGTTTTAATAAACATTGGGGTTCATGTGTGTTTTGGAATTGTGTTTTTTCTCAGGGTATATGCTCAGTAGTGGGATTTCTGGGTCATATGCTAGCTTTTTTCCTAGTTTCTAAAGGAACCTCCATACTTTCTCCAATGAGGCTGTATGAATTTACCCTCCCACCAATGGTGCAAGAGGATTCCCTTTTCTCCACACTGTCTCCAGTATTTATTGCTTGTAGACTTTTGAAGATAGCCATTCTGACCAATGTGAGGTGATAATCTCATTATAGTTTTGATTTGCAATTTTTAATCGATTGTGGCTGATACAGCAGAATGAAATGGATTTTTCTACATTTTATTTCTTCTGGAGATCTGACTGGATTTTCAAATTCTAATTAGTCATCCATTGATTCTTTTGGATTTTCTAGGGAGATATCTGCTACTGCTGCTGCGAAGTCACTTCAGTCGTGTCCGACTCTGTGTGATCCCATAGACGGCAGCCCACCAGGCTCCCCCGTTCCTGGGATTCTCTAGGCAGGAACACTGGAGTGGGTTGCCATTTCCTTCCCCAATGCATGAAAGTGAAAAGTGAAAGGGAAGTCGCTCAGTCGTGTCTGATTCTTCGCGACCCCATGGACTGCAGCCTACTAGGCTCCTCCATCCATGGGGTTTTCCAGGCAAGAGTACTGGAGTGGGGTGCCATCGCCTTCATACATCATATATTATTTTGAAAAAAATATCAATACTGATGCCAATAATAAGTATGTAAGAGGAAGTGGTTAAGAAGAGCTGAAAGCGTCTGGTTTGGCAGCACGATTACCAATGAAGTCATTTATGCACACTGTTCATCTTAATTCCCCTGTGGCACAGTTGCATAAAGGTGAGTCAGGCTGATTTTGATGTGAGTTTTATTTTATAAGTGCTATTATATACCCACACAGGTTTGCTCCATCATTGTGGCTGGTGTTTGGGGGCATGTTCATCTCCTCACAGTTTAAGGAGAAAGTGAAGGGAACGCTTTTCTTTCTCAACGCTTTGGCTTCAGGCAGCCCCTTGTTACTTTTCCTAATAATGGGAGAAACTCCAATTTCTTCGCAGCTAATTTAAGCACTAACTTGTACCCATATCTTTTCCACTGCTGATGGAGTGCCGTGCACTGGAGCAGAGCACCATAAATATTTCCCTTCATGCAGGTGATGAATGCTGCCAAGTGTCCCACCCGTTAATCACTTAAGAGGTGTAGACTTACATACTTACAAAGCATCGTTATAAAAATGTCACTCTTTATTTTTCCCCAAATCCTATAATCAACTTTATACATAAGTTTTCAGAAATGTACATCCGACAACAGCCAGTGCCATTGATAATTGATATCCGACAATAGCCAATGCTGCATTTCAGACCTGCTACCCAAATCTGTATGCAGGTCAGGAAGCAACAGTTAGAACTGGACATGGAACAACAGACTGGTTCCAAATAGGAAAAGGAGTACGTCAAGGCTGTATATTGTCACCCTGCTTATTTAACTTATATGCAGAGTACATCATGATACCGAGGATGAGATGGCTGGATGGCATCACGGACTCGATGGATGTGAGTCTGAGTGATCTCCGAGAGATGGTGATGAACAGGGAGGCCTGGCGTGCTGCGATTCATGGGGTCGCAAAGAGTCGGACACGACTGAACGACTGAACTGAACTGAACTGACCCATATTTGTTGTAAGTGAACTCAACCTTATGCTTAGTTAAGCCAGACCCAAGGTGAGCTTTACATGCATTATTGAATCCTCATTGCAACCATCTTCATTGTGATTCAACAAATATTCCTGTCCTTGTGAAGCTTGCATTCTTCCAGGAAATAGACACGTGATATACAAATAAGTAACTCTAGTCTGTCTCAAACCCCTTTAACAAAATGTTCCTCTTTTAACTTAGAGCTCCTCTTGAGAGGGTAACAGGCAGGAAGGCATGGGTCTCCAAACAGACGAAATAAGCTGCAAGTGTCAGACATTTTTTATCTCTCTCTTAAGCTGCAGGAGGAAACAAATTAGTGATATATTTTTTTCCCTTGTCTATACAAATTTTAAAGGAGGTTTCTCTTAAAATACTGTGTTGCCATAATGACACCTGGTTCCACCTGTAGTTAACTATTCTCAAACCTTGAGTTAACCAATGCATTTTTCTTATGGAAATGTTTGTCTTAAGCTATGTTAATGTGCTATACATTTACTCCAGACTCTGTCTTCAAGTCGGTTCCATAATGGCTCAGAACAGACTTGACAAACCATTATGTTATACTCAGACATTGTTCCCCTAATCTATGTAAATGAAACTATTTGTATGGTAATCTTCCCTTCTACAAGATTTAAGTCAATCATTTTATGGCCCGGATGAAGGGTCTGGTGACAAGATTATCCCAAAATACCTCTTATGGATGTGAGGCCTGGTACTATTCTGAGTTTTAAGACATTTCTTTCTTTCATTAACAGACTGCTAGTGACTATATAACAGCCAGCTAAAAACTAGGAAGGGGGCACTCTTTCTGCCTCCTTCTGATGTTTATGTCAGAAGCTTTCTCTATCTCCTTTATACTTTAATAAAACTTTATTGCACAAAAGCTCTGAGTGATCAAGACTCGTCTCTGGCCCTGGATTAAATTCTTCTCTTCCGGAGGCCAAGAACCCCAGTGTGCTTTTGTGGTTCAGCAAAACCTTTCCCTCTGCTCTGTCTTTCTGCTGTGAGATCAGTACTGACTGAGTAACTGGCCGGACTCAGTCTTCCTGCCTCCAAATAGTTTCGTGGTCCTTCTTCTGCCTCCCGTGTATCAGTTAATGTTGCCTGGGGGTGGAGGCTGAGCCCCCAGGCCTGAACTTCTCACGAC
Source organism: Cephalophus harveyi (assembly GCA_006410635.1). Classification (NCBI taxonomy): domain Eukaryota; kingdom Metazoa; phylum Chordata; class Mammalia; order Artiodactyla; family Bovidae; genus Cephalophus; species Cephalophus harveyi. The sequence goes on along the minus strand of SJYT01037001.1, from coordinate 158,500 downwards.
CCCCTCTCTTTCCTTAGGCTTCCAGACATAAAAGCTGGGCTTCCCTCATAGCTCAGTCAGTAAAGAATCTGCCTGCAATGCAGCAGACCTGGGTTTGATTCCTGTGTTGGGAAGATCCCCTGGAGAATGCAATGGCAACCCACTGTAGGATTCTTGCCTGGAGAATCCCATGGACAGAGGAGCCTGGTGGGCTACAGTCCATGGGATCGAAAGAGTCAGACATAACTTAGCAACTAAACCACCACCAACCACCACACGTGAATGCTGGAAGAAAAGTTATGTCCAACCTAGATAGCATTTTCAAAAGCAGAGACATTACTTTGCCGGACACTCTTCGGCAAAGAATTTCAATTCTACCTCCTCAAAACCTTGGCATGCCTTCCTACCCTTCCCTTTGCATTGCCTTTTACTTGTTGACAAGACTTTGCATCCCCCCAGGCCTCATTGCCTGAGCCTCTGTCCCCTTCAATGCAGCTCAGGTGCTCCTGTGAGGATCATTGCCCCAAAGCCTGGTTCCATTCAGCTCATTTCTGGACTGTTACCTTTCGACAGCTCCCAATACTTTTCATAAAAGGTACGCATCACAACCTGCATTACAAACATGTTTCTCCAGTCTTACATCTTGCTAGTTCCTTTTATATTGTTTACATTTTAGTAAAACAACATTATATGTTCTCCTCAAATTGATTTTGTGTTTCTCTTCACCTTCAGCCCTTGCCCTATGCTGCTTTTAGGTGTGGGAAATCCAGCTTTCCAGTCCAAACACACAAATCCACTTGGGAAAATCCAGCTATTATTCAACGTAAATCTCAGATGATAAGTATTTCTTTAATGAAGTCTTTCATGAAATTAGTAATTCTCCCAAGTTGGAAAAGATCTCTGGGTGGCTGTAGAATTTGTTTTATATCTTTCTTATCACATTCTTCATATGAAAACCTTGGCTATGACTATGTGTATACTTACCTAGATAGCATTTTCAAAAGCAGAGACATTACTTTGCCAACTAAGGTCCTTTTCCAGTCCAAACACACAAATCCACTTGGGAAAATCCAGCTATTATTCAACGTAAATCTCAGATGATAAGTATTTCTTTAATGAAGTCTTTCATGAAATTAGTAATTCTCCCAAGTTGGAAAAGATCTCTGGGTGGCTGTAGAATTTGTTTTATATCTTTCTTATCACATTCTTCATATGAAAACCTTGGCTATGACTATGTGTATACTTACCTAGATAGCATTTTCAAAAGCAGAGACATTACTTTGCCAACTAAGGTCCGTCTAGTCAAGGCTATGGTTTTTCCTGTGGTCATGTATGGATGTGAGAGTTGGACTGTGAAGAAGGCTGAGCGCCAAAGAATTGATGCTTTTGAACTGTGGTGTTGGAGAAGACTCTTGAGAGTCCCTTGGACTGCAAGGAGATCCAACCAGTCCATTGTGAAGGAGATCAGGCCTGGGATTTCTTTGGAAGGAATGATGCTAAAGCTGAAACTCCAGTACTTTGGCCACCTCATGCGAAGAGTTGACTCATTGGAAAAAACTCTGATGCTGGGAGGGATTGGGGGCAGGAGGAGAAGGGGACGACCAAGGATGAGATGGCTGGATGGCATCATGGACTCGATGGACATGAGTCTGAGTGAACTCCGGGAGATGGTGATGAACAGGCAGGCCTGGCGTGCTGTGATTCATGGGGTGGCAAAGAGTCAGACACGACTGAGCGGCTGAACTGAACTGATACTTGTCTTTCTACTAGATGATAAGATGTTAGTAATCTTCCACTACTCTTAACAGATCCTCAGTAATTATTTGTCAAATGTTGGGATGGATAAATGAGTGAGTTGAGTCTGTTCTTTATTTCCGTGGGGCGTTTGTGACGTTCGGAACAAGCAATGTGAGGCGACCAGCATATGTAGCTGGAGCTGGAAAGACAGCAGTTTCAATCAAGGAAGGCTGCTGCAATACACGCTAAGCTAAGAATCATCTCTTCTCAGGAAAACGGGCCAGAATCTTGGCACACCATTTTCAGGAAAGGGATACTGTCTCTTTGCTTAAGACTTGCTCTAATATTAGTACTAGAAACCCGAAGCCTAGCTGGAGAATAAATGCTTCAACGCTCAATATGTCATAAATTGTGACCGAGGGGAAAGTATTAAATTACCCTGAACACCGGCCACCTTGCAGTGCCAGCCAAGGGGTACGTGATGAGGGAGCAGCCTGAGAAGGCTGGAGGGGGGTCTTCAGCTTCTGGTCACAGGACTGGCAGCAACAGCTGCTGCTGGCTCTGAAGGTGGCCCTCTGCCCTCTCTGTATGGCCAAAGGATGGATGCAAAAAGCCCCAGCAGCTAAGAGACCCAAGCTGCACAGGGGAGGTGGGCAGAAACATGGGCAGGGGCTCAGGAAGACTCTGGCCTCAGAGGGGCCCCTGAGCCACAGGAAGCAGAACAAGTCATTTGATTGTCTTCATCCTATAAAGGGTGACAGTCTCTGAACTGATTCATAATATCTGCTCAAGAGACTCCATCAGTTTGAACAACAACAACAACTTCTGTATTCCAGAAACATGGCTTTATCTGGGGTGTAAACTTACTCTTCATTTTGGAGCAAAAATCACAGGCACATAAATCTAGACGGAGAGGGTTTAGGCTCCACCTTAATGGATGATGAAAGGTGAGATTAAATGATTCTGAAACTTTACCTGACCTGATAAACCTCTATGAGTTAAGAAAGTGAACCCTGCTTGGCTGGACACAGCCTCCCTAATATTATTACAGTAGAAGGAATTTCTCACATTGCAGGCCGGGGAAGCCAAATATGGTCTTCATGCCACAGCAGCCTGCACCCGTTCATACCCAGAAGGTAACTTCAAGATTAGCGTTTGCAAGAGGCGGTAAGTTGCTTAATAGACTTCGTGTGAGTCCTATTCTAGATAACTTTATAAAGAGTTGGTCCACTCTAAGTATTTAAAAATTTTCTCCTCTTTACCTGCTACACAGCCTGGACTTATGAATGTGTTTTTAAGTTCATGGAGAACAACCGTGGCCATAATCTCTGAGCACAGACGAAGAAGACATAAGAAATTGGGGAAAATAATAATCTGATCTCAAATCCATGACCCTCTTTTCTTGTCAATGCCTTGCTGGCAAGATTCAACAAGTTGAATAAGCAAGGCCTAAGAGTTTCCAAAATATAAGTCTTATGAACACACGTCAGGTGTGGAGCGTAAGTGTTTCTAGAACTGGGGAAGGCGGTGGCTCCTGGTTGGAAACAGGCTTGATGTTCCAGGGTGAGAAACTCAGAAACTTTGGCTCCCAGAGTGGGGACAACTAGTTAAGCCCAGTAGATCTTTCTTGGTCTTTGGAGAAAATTTGCTTTGCCACTTGCCAGTGTGCTGCCTGCTTCTTAGAGGTCAGCGTGAGCAACTCTGGGGAAGACCTGCAGCTTGGTACAGAGCTTGATAATCTACACAGTTGGGGAGGGGAGAACCCATCACACCCTTTCTTATCCAGAACACAGAAAGGTCACCTTTTCCCTTGCCTCCAAAAGAAGAGTGTTTAGACTCTGCTCACTAATGGACAGTCATGTGTGAAAAGACTTTCTGTGTGACCACTGAGTCAGAAAATGAAATTCAAAGCAATGAGAAACAGGATGGAGGGCAAAATGCAAAACATTGACGATATTCCTTAGGGAAGCATGAGGTGGTACAATCATTAGTGTGTAGTGCTCATGTGAATTACAAATGGATAGAGACTGTGGTTTCTAAATGTCATGTTGAGAACTCCATGCTACTGAAGAATTAATAATAATTAATTCTTCAAATAATTTGAAGTATAAGGATGTTAATTAAATCGGAGATTGTAAGAAGAGGCATTTCAAAATGACCGAAGGCATATGGCTGAAATAATGATTCTAGATGACAGCACTGACAATATTTTAAGTGCATAAAGTGAATTTCAGAGCAACAGCATAAGATGATCCCGATTTTGTATATAACACATTTTTTTGCATGTATACATGAGAGTGCATTTGTTGAAAAGTGTGTGGCAAAACACCAACGTGGTATCATTTGTTGCCTGGAAGGCAATATGCTTGGAGGGAACAAGAGAAAAGGGACTCTTGACTTTTGTGGCTGATCATATTAGAAAATAAATAAAAACACAAAGGATTGGAGGAAAAAATGGCATAATATTTGTAAATTGCATTTGTAATTTAAAAAATCTTTTCTGTCTTTAGTTGTGATACATAATTGCGTATTGTTTCCATTTTGGTTGTATAAAACAAACATAAATACCGTTTGATAATTGTGTTTCATTCTAACTGAGGCGGTTGACAAGCACAAGAGTCTCTTTTGGGTTTCCTTATAGTTCTTCAAAATTGACCCTCCATCTTTCTTAAAATTTAACTGTTTTTGAGAAAGAGGAGCGAGCTGGAGAATTCCAGATGGATATGATTGTGTGATATTGGGGGCTGGGCGTCCTGTTCCTCAGATGGTCCAATAGGCCTGCATCAAAGCCAGGAAGCTCCAGGCTTGTCACCATCATGTCAGTCTCACCACACTCACACATGGTCCTGCCTCCCAGAGTCTAAATCCAACTTTCTTCTTGGAACAGTACCAAGTCTCTGGACGCAGCTTCAGGGAGAGGCTTTTGAGGTCACGGGTTCTCTCCAGGGAGGCTCAGAAAATGCTTCCCTTGCAGTTGGAGTTTGAAGCCTGAAAATCAGTGGCAGACCAAGTTAGTTAAGAACATTTTCAAGCAAAAGTAGCCACTTTTCTTCTCCTCTCACAGCCTCGTAGCTTGGTCTCTGTGCTCTTCCCACTGAGGCTCTCCCATCATCCATTTAAACTGCACATCATAATTGCTTGGTCGTCTCGGATACTCTTTAAAATGACATGTTTACTTCATTAAAGATCTTTACTTTATGGAAATCAGAGGTCAAGACTGCAGTTGGTTGACACAGTTGTGAAATGGCTTTCCCCTCCTACTTCCTGTTCACATCCATTTCATCTTCCATGGTATTCTCTCTTTCCCAAGCTTATGGTTTCCTAACACTACTTCATTTCTGTCCCACTTTGGCCATTGGACTGCCTGGGACACGTATCTCTAGCTTCTAATCCTGTATTCAAGTTTGTCCAACCTGAGCTAATTAGCCATCTTGAAATGAATTCACATCAGGGTGTCAGTGGCAGAATATGGTTTAAAACTTCTTTAGCTTCTTTCAGTCACATCTGTGTTTTGTATTGTGGTTTTAAACTCGCGTGAAGGGGTGTATTTTCAGCAACCTTTTCATGGACTAGCACAGGCTGGAGAAGGAGGGATTTTTGACTTCAGCAGCTTCTTAGGGTCCCTCACGTTGTAGTAGGTACCCCAAAGTAGCACGCTGTGAAAGTTGTACTTGACAGGAAACAAATGAACAATACTCTTTTTGAAAAGTACACCCTCAGCCTCTAACTGAAATGAACGGGCACCTGGCACTATGATGGACTGATCTCAACATCCTTCATTCATCCCCCATCCATTATTCACGTTATTTAGTTCCTTATGGATTGAAAGCTATGTTTCCTTGTGTGATCCCTGAATGCTTCTTTGCATAGCCCCCTGGTATTATGACTTTTCTACCAACTTTAGGTTTGACCTACAGGCTGTGGATCAATGCTGTGCATTGATGGAGATAAAGGAGGTTGGAATTATCCCTCCAGTTCAATGATGGGGCTGGGAGGTGATTCTGTGGCTTATTCCTAGCTAAGACCTGAACTTATATTACAATTTGTATCAGTTCAGTTCAGTCGCTCAGTCGTGTCCGACTCTGTGACCCCATGAATCGCAGCACGCCAGGCCTCCCTGTCCATCACCAACTCCCGGAGTTCAATCAAACTCACGTCCATCGAGTCAGTGATGCCATCCAGCCATCTCATCCTCGGTCGTCCCCTTCTCCTCCTGCCCCCAATCTCTCCCAGCATCAGAGTCTTTTCCAATGAGTCAACTCTTCACAAGAGGTGGCCAAAGTACTGGAGTTTCAGCTTTAGCATCAGTCCTTCCAAAGAAATCCCAGGGTTGATCTCCTTCAGAATGGACTGGTTGGATCTCCTTGCAGTCCAAGGGACTCTCAAGAGTCTTCTCCAACACCACAGTTCAAAAGCATCAATTCTTTAAGAATATAATCAATCTGATTTCGGTGTTGACCATCTGGTGATGTCCATGTGTAGAGTCTTCTCTTGTGTTGTTGTAAGTATAAAGAGCTCTATTTCTTCTCCTGAACTTCAGACTCTGGCTTGATAATGAGTCAGATGCCCGAGGCCTTCTAGATTTGTCATTTTAATCCTTTCTTGGCCATAAACTCCTTTCAGATTCTGATAAAAGTCAATCTATATCTCCAAGGGCGCCGGCTGGTGCACTAAGCACAGGCGGCGGAGGTGGCTGGCACACTAAGCGTGGCTGAGAGCTACCCCGCATCTGAGGCCAGAGGTGGCACCCGAGGCCAGGGGTGGCGGTCGGGAGGAGCAACCCCACACCCAAGGAGTGGTGGCTGTGTGGGCACAGGAGGGCCTAGAGGAGCCATCCCACGATGAAGGTCAGGAAGGGTGGCGGGAGGAGATACCCCACATCCAAGGTAAGGAGCAGCCATTGTGCTTTGCTGGAGCAGCCGTGAAGAGATACCCCATGCCCTAGGTGAGAGAAACCCAAGTAAGATGGTAGGTGTTGCAAGAGGGCATCAGAGGGCAGACACACTGAAACCATACTCACAGAAAACTAGTCATTCTAATCACACTAGGACCACAGCCTTGTCTAACTCAATGAAACTAAGCCATGCCTGCGGGGCAACCCAAGACAGGCGGGCCATGGTGGAGAGAGCTGACAGAATGTGGTCCACTGGAGAAGGAAATGGCAAACCACTTCAGTATTCTTGCCTTGAGAACCCCATGAACAGTATGAAAAGGCAGAATAGTAGGATACTGAAAGAGGAACTCCGCAGGTCATTAGGTGCCCAATATGCTACTGGAGGTCAGTGGAGAAATAACTCCAGAAAGAATGAAGGGATGGAGCCAAAGCAAAAACAATACCCAG
>SJYT01037001.1:133499-150981 GCA_006410635.1 Cephalophus harveyi | reverse complement strand
ATCTCAGATATGCAGATGACACCACCCATATGGCAGAAAGTGAAGAGGAACTAAAAAGCCTCTTGATGAAAGTAAAAGAGGAGAGTGAAAAAGTTGGCTTAAAGCTCAGCATTCACAAAACGAAGATCATGGCATCCGGTCCCATCACTTCATGGGAAATAGATGGGGAAACAGTGGAAACAGTGTCAGACTTTATTTTTGGGGGCTCCAAAATCACTGCAGATGGTGATTGTAGCCATGAAATTAAAAGACGCTTACTCCTTGGAAGAAAAGTTATGACCAACCTAGACAGTATATTCAAAAGCAGAGACATTACTTTGCCGAGTAAGGTCCATCTAGTTAAGACTATGGTTTTTCCTGTGGTCATGTATGGATGTGAGAGTTGGACTGTGAAGAAAGCTGAGCGCTGAAGAATTGATGCTTTTGAAGTGTGGTGTTGGAGAAGACTGTTGAGAGTCCCTTGGACTGCAAGGAAATCCAACCAGTCCATTCTGAAGGAGATCAACCCTGGGATTTCTTTGGAAGGAATGATGCTAAAGCTGAAACTCCAGTACTTTGGCCACTTCATGCGAAGAGCTGACTCATTGGAAAAGACTCTGATGCTGGGAGGGATTGAGGGCAGGAGGAGAAGGGGATGACCGAGGATGAGATGGCTGGATGGCATCACTGACTCGATGGACTTGATTCTGAGTGAACTCCGGGAGTTGGTGATGAACAGGGATGCCTAGCGTGCTGCGATTCATGGGGTCGCAAAGAGTCGGACACGACTTTGTGACTGAACTGAACTGAACTGATATCTCTCAAGACTGTCCATATTCTCTCTCACACACACACCCTGTCCAATTTCAGCTACAGTTTTAGGGTTTTTATGAACTCTAAGGCCCACCTAGGCCTGGGATCCCCAAATCTCACACAGGATTTAGTGTCACAGAGAGTTCAGGCAAGCAAAAACCAGCCCAGGTGGGGCAGCTCTCTAAAACATGTCACTTACTTCATCTGTCCTTGGGGCGCCAAAACCTTTTCAGCAAGCAGAGTCCACCCAGAACAGATATTTGTCTAAAGTAATACCCAGAAAGATTCTTTGACTTATAACTGTATGAGAAAAAGAAAATCTTGCTGGGCGTGAGCGAGTATTAGAGAAAGAGAACCATAAAGAGTTTACTATGCTGATAAGCCCTAAATTGCACACAGCGAGTTACAGAGCAGCAGAATTCTGATATGCACTTTCAGTTCTGCATTAAAGAACTTCTGAACTCCTACACTCACCCTGGCTAAAAGGATCGTGACCTGTGTTCTGCAGACTATTTTAAGCTCAGTCCTCAAACACTTATTAAACCCTGCCTGTGTGTCAGGCCTCAAGCTAGGCTTTACAGATAAAAATATGAGTGAGCAGCTCAAGCTTGGCACAGGAGAAAGATGTATGAATATGAAATAGCAGAAGCACTGCTGCCTCCTCAGTGTAGGCACTGGGTTAAGGGCTTCACATATATTACTTCGTCAAATCTTCAAAACAGTTCTAGAGGCAGGCTTATTATTATCCTCATTTTATAAATGAGTAAACAAAAAAACATAGAAATTGAGTTAAGTGACATACACCATGGTGGAGCTGAAGTTCTGACCTGACTCGAGGGAAGACTCAAGTGTTGGGGGCCCTCTGAAAATTGGAATACACTTAACCTCCATTAGTTGGCTATTATCAAAAGCCCAGGAAAGCAATCTCCGCCCCCGCTAAAAAAAAACTTCAGAAAATAACAAGTGTTGGCAATGATGTGGAGAAATTAGAACCTCTTGTGCATTGCTTGTGGACATATAAAAGGGGCAACTGCGGAAAATGGTATGGTGGTCCCTAAAATTTTAAATGTAGAGCTACCATGTAATCCAGTGTTTCCACTTCTGGATATAAACCTAAAAGAATGGAAAGCAAGGACTAGAACAAATATTTGCATACCTATGTTCATAGCAGCATCGTTCATAATAGCCAAAAGGTGTAAACAGCGCACACGTCCATGACAGATGGACAAACCGAATGTGGTATATACACGAATATACTGTTATTCAGCCTTCAGAGCGAATGATACAGCATCGGTGAAGCCTCAAGACTCCGCAAGTGAAAAGCAGACACAAAAGGACAAAGGAATACTGCAGGTGTGGCTCCACTTACACGAGGCGCCCACAGCAGTGAGAGTCACAGAACTGCAAAGGACAATGGTAGCAGCAGGGGCCGAGGAGAGAGAGCCTGGGGAACTACTGAGAGTAGAAAGATAATTTAATGGGAGTGGAATTTTAGGTGGAGAAGGTGAAGGAGGCCTGGAGGTGGATACAGTGGTGACAGTTGTATAACAAGGCGAGTGTCCTTCATGTCACAGAACTACTTGCCTAAAACGGTAAAGTTAACTTTACCACAAAGAATACAAAAGCAATAACGAAAATTCATTTCTGAGATGAATATCTACTGAGAACAAAATATCATAACAAACATTTTAAAAGTTTAACAAATAAAAACATCACAAAATCCAGAAAAATTACAATATTTTATATTAACAAACTGCCTGATACAACTCCATAATACCTTTCCTTACATTTTTGTTTCATAACCTTCAACTATCTCTTTATATGACAAAAATGCATATCATTTTTTGAACAAAGAATAGAAAGATAATTTAGTCTTCTAGTATGCTTGAGTAAAATTCGTTTTTTGTCATTGACAATGAGTGCAATTATGTGGTAGTTTGAGCATTCTTTGGCATTGCCTTTCTTTGGCATTTAAATGAAAACTGACCTTTTCCAGTCCTGTGGCCACTGCTAAGTTTTCCAAATTTACTGGCATATTGAGTGCAGCACTTTCACAGCATCATCTTTCAGGATTTGAAATAGCTCAACTGGAATTCCATCACCTCCACTAGCTTTGTTCGTAGTGATGCTTCCTAAGGCCCACTTGACTTCACAGTCCAGGAGTCTGGCTCTAGGTGAGTGATCACACCATCGTGATTATCTGGGTCATGAAGATCTCTTTTGTACAGTTCTTCTGTGTATTCTTGCCACCTCTTCTTAATATCTTCTGCTTCTGTTAGGTCCCTACCATTTCTGTCCTTTATCGAGCCCATCCTTGCATGAAATGTTCCCTTGGTATCTCTAATTTACTTGAAGAGATCTCTAGTCTTTTCCATTCTGTTGTTTTCCTCTATTTCTTTGCATTGATTGCTGAGGAAGGCTTTCTTATCTCTCCTTACTATTCTTTGGAACTCTGCATTCAAATGGGTATATCTTTCCTTTTCTCCTTTGCTTTTCACTTCCCTTCTTTTCACAGCTATTTGTAAGGCCTCCTCAGACAGCCATTTTGCTTTTTTGCATTTCTTTTTCCTGGGGATGATCTTGGTTCCTGTCTCCTGTACAATGTCACGAACCTCAGTCCATCATTCATCAGGCACTCTTCCTATTTCAAATCCTGAAAGATGACGCTGTGAAAATGCTGCACTCAATATGCCAGCAAATTTGGAAAACTCAGCAGTGACAATAGGACTGGAAAGGTCAGTTTTAATTCCAATCCCAAAGAAAGGCAATGCCAAAGAATGCTCAAACTACTACACAATTGCACTCATCTCACATGCTAGTAAAGTAATGCTCAAAATTCTCCAAGCCAGGCTTCAGCAATACGTGAACCGTGAAATTCTGGATGTTCAAGCTGGTTTTAGAAAAGGCAGAGGAACCAGAGATCAAATTGCCAACATCTGCTGGATCATGGAAAAAGCAAGAGAGTTCCAGAAAAACATCTACTTTTGCTTTATTGACTATGCCAAAGCCTTTGACTGTGTGGATCACAATAAACTGTGGAAAATTCTGAGAGAGATGGGAATACCAGACCACCTGACCTGCCTCTTGAGAAATCTGTATGCAGGTCAGGAAGCAACAGTTAGAACTGGACATGGAACAACAGACTGGTTCCAAATAGGAAAAAGAGTGCGTCAAGGCTGTATATTGCCACCCTGCTTCTTTAACTTCTATGCAGAGTACATCATGAGAAATGCTGGGCTGGAGGAAGCACAAGCTGGAATCAGGATTGCTGGGAGAAATATCAATAACCTCAGATATGCAGATGACACCACCCTTATGGCAGAAAGTGAAGAGGAACTCAAAAGCCTCTTGATGAAAGTAAAAGAGGAGAGCAAAAAAGTTGGCTTAAAGCTCAACATTCAGAAAACGAAGATCATGGCATCTGGTCCCATCACTTCATGGGAAATAGATGGGGAAACAGTGTAAACAGTGTCAGACTTTATTTTTTTAGGCTCCAAAATCACTGCAGATGGTGATTGTAGCAATGAAATTAAAAAACACTTACTCCTTGGAAGGAAAGTTATGACCAACCTAGACAGCATATTAAAAAGCAGAGATATTACTTTGCCAACAAAGGTCCATCTAGTCAAGGCTTTGGTTTTTCCAGTGGTCATGTATGGATGCAAGAGTTGGACTATAAAGAAAGCTGAGCGCCAAAGAATTGATGCTTTTGAACTGTGGTGTTGGAGAAGACTCTTGAGAGTCCCTTGGGCTGCAAGGAGATCCAACCAGTCACCCTAAAAGAGATTAGTCCTGGGTGTTCATTGGAAGGACTGATGCTGAAGCTGAAACTCCAATACTTTGGCTACCTGATGTGAAGAGCTGACTCATTTGAAAAGACTCTGATGCTGGGAAAGACTGAGGGAAGGAGGCGAAGGGGACGACAGAGGATGAGATGGTTGGATGGCATCACCAACTTGATGGACATGGGTTTGGGTGAACTCTGGGAGTTGGTGATGAACAGGGAGGCCTGGCGTGCTACAGTTCATGGGGTCACAAAGAGTCGGACATGACTGAGTGACTGAACTGAACTGAATTGAAAATGAGGTGCCTAAAACTTCACATACCCTTGAAGTACTGCTTCACATTTGTGCCTGACCAACAGGATTCTCATAATTTTAACTTTGTATTATTCCCATGAAAACATGATGTGCTTTTAACTGTATATAAGGCATTTTCAGATCTTTTCCTAAGAGGAAAAAAATTTTTGCCTTGACTAGGATGAGGAGCAAAATCTCTACTTACAATTTTATATATTTGCTGATTGAATTTTTTTTTTTTGACAATTTTCTCTGTCTCTACATTTCACAATCTCTTTCTTTTCACAACCTAGCAATTTCTGAAGCTGGGAGCCACTAGGACACTTTTGCACTTTGGGTTCTGCATGTTTGTTTTTGCATAGTGGGTGCTAAACTAATAGCTCACAATAAATTATCAATATATGGAAATGACCATGAATCACATAAATCTATCCCATCAAACCCCAACTAAAATTCAACATTCCCTCATCTGGATCTCAAAATACCTGCAGCCCGTTTAACAACATTTGACACAGGAAATCTGATGATGGTAAGATCTCGAAGTGTAATTGTGGTTAAATATTTTCTGTGAATTCTTTATGACCATATGACTACCTGAAGACATTGCTAGGGCCCTTCCAGGATCTTGGAAGTAGATTCAAGGAAATAGAGTGTCCCGAAACTTCAGCATCATTCAGTAGCATCACCTCTGTACAAGCCTCAGCACTTTCGTTTCTCAAGGTGGACAAGGCTAGTCCCTCAGAGAATTATGAAGTACTGAGGCACGGGCAACAAGAGAAGCCTAAGTAGACATTACAGACACATGAACAAGACATAAAACAGGCTGGATCAAGGAAGGCTTTGGAGTGAAGAATTCACCTACCTTGTGCTGGCCTGTACCAGGACAGCATGGTCCTATTTCAAGCCTTTTAGCTCCACTTTCAGAAAATTAGCACTACGTACCTCTAATTCTATATCCTGTCCACCTGCCTTGTCCTGCCCAAATGTGCATGAAAGATCTGTTTAGAGTTATGATTAGAACACATATCTTACCAGAACTGAAAAGATTAAAACAAAGACTGACATGACAGAAGCAAGAAATAAAATAGGCAAAAACTTCCTAAGGGAAGAGCATCATGCTTTCAATGAATTTATGTCTCTTCAAGAGGAATAAGGCACACGGTATTGAGGGGACGTTTGATAAGATGGATGAACCGCAACCAGGAACTCAGAGGTACCGTGGAGCCTCCCACACGACAACCCTAAGCTGAGACACTCTAGCCTAGACTTCAATGATGAAAGAGTACGTGTAGCTGAGCTATAGATCATGAGCTCAGTGCAAACCTAGATAATACTCTAAAATAAATATCAAATCAATTGTGTTTATCGGGTAGGGAGTGGTCTATAAACAATAGGATTATCAATAAACCAAATATGTAAAGTATAAAAACATGCAGATTCCAATCATGCAATGAAGAGAGAAGTTAAATTTCCTCAAGTGGGGAAGAATATTAGCTTGTAGAGTATCAATTACAAACCAGACAAAAGTTATAAAAGAGATTAATGTTAAAAACTGGGGAAAGATACACATCATGTACCAGGCTATACAGGATGGAGTGAGCTTGAAACATTCTACTGCCTCCAGGACACACCCCATAGGTTGATCTTTGACCCATTAGAAGTCCCCTCTGCCCCTGGCTAGCAACAAAGTGGGTCCTTGTTCCTCCCTGGAATTCTTTAATTGGCATTGATCTTCTGATCAATAACCTCAACCTAATGAGATCATACGTCTCTTCTCTTTATTTTAGCAAGCAACTTGGCAAAATTGGGAAAACAATGATAAAATGATGAAATTAATTGTAATGATAAAATCAATTAAAACTAGAGTATTAACAGGTTTGTACTAGGCTTAGAAATTATTTAATCATTGAACTAATCTATGAAATATTACCTTTAAAGTGCTTGAAATAATGAACAGAACCTGACATTTACAGTATTACATATATGAGCCTTTTGATTTCAGAGGTTTAGGAGAACTTTCTTAAGTTTGTACAGTGTTTAAATGTTTAAGAGAACATAACTTGCTAATATTATTTACTAACAATGCATATATTTTATTTATTTCTTTTACCAGAGTTACTTTACTTTTATGACCAAATTAGACAGCATATTAAAAAACAGAGACATTACTTTACCAACAAGGGTCTATCTAGTGAAAGCTATGGGCTTTCCAGTAGTCATGTATGGATGTGAGAGTTGGACTAAAAAGAAAGCTGAGTGCCAAAGAATTCATGCTTTTGAACTGTGGTGTTGGAGAAGACTTGAGAATCCCTTGGACTGCAAGGAGACCCAACCAGTGAATCCTAAAGGAAATCCGTCCTGAGTGTTCATGGGAAGGACTGATGCTGAAGCTGAAGCTCGAATACTTTGGCCACCTTGAGTGCCAAAGAATTCATGCTTTTGAACTGTGGTGTTGGAGAAGACTTGAGAATCCCTTGGACTGCAAGGAGACCCAACCAGTGAATCCTAAAGGAAATCCGTCCTGAGTGTTCATGGGAAGGACTGATGCTGAAGCTGAAGCTCGAATACTTTGGCCACCTGATGTGAAGAGCTGACTCATTTGAAAAGACCTTGATGCTGGGAAAGATTGAAGGCAGGAGGTGAAGGGGACAACAGAGGATGAGATGGTTGGATGGCATCACCGACTCAATTGACCTGAGTTTGAGTAAGCCCCGGGAGTTGATGATGGACAGGGAGGCCTGGTGTGCTGCAGTCCATGGGGTCACAAAGAGTCGGACAAGACTGAGAGACTGAGCTGAACTGAGAACTGTTTTATAAGATTTAAAGATTCCTTTGGTTGTGAGACACAGCCCTTGGAAAGACAGAACTTTTTGTTACTTACAGCTTCAAAAGAGAGAGGGCTCCCAGGCAGGGCCACGTAANGGGTCGCAAAGAGTCGGACAAGACTGAGAGACTGAGCTGAACTGAGAACTGTTTTATAAGATTTAAAGATTCCTTTGGTTGTGGGACACAGCCCTTGGAAAGACAGAACTTTTTGTTACTTACAGCTTCAAAAGAGAGAGGGCTCCCAGGCAGGGCCACGTAACAGGTTGCACTTGGGGACAAGGTAACAAGTTGGAGCTGGAGGGGCAGCTTAAGTATTGTGAGCAGGGCGGGGTAAGACCACAAACATCTCCTTGATCAGCTAGGACAAATCTATTGTCAAAAACTATTTTTGCCAGAGTCCTTTGGCCTTGATTAAACAGACTTAATATTTGTTATACTTGAGAAATTTGAGATACTAGAATTTCGGACTTTCACAGTAAGTGTCAATGATTTCTGCCTGTTGGATTAAAGCAATGGCCTAACTCTGGCTATTCCCGCAAGTCTCAGAGGCGTGGTGAGCGCCAGTATTACAGGTATGAATGCTGCATGTCCATCATGTCTGGTCAGGGTCAGGAAAAACTATTAAAGTTTATAAAAATGGAAGATCCTTAGAGAGTGAAGTGCATCCATGTGGTCTGTGTCTAGGAGATAACAGAAGGGCAAAGCTGAAGAGATGAGACCCTCATTAGTCGGACCACGATGTAGCCCTCTGGTGTTCTCTTTAGATGGAAAAGCTGTACCTTGCTTTTTGTAAATGGGAATGGTCTGAGAACGGGACCGGAGGAAGACAGCGATTTTTGTCGGGTGTATGTTGAGGTCGCTCCCTGTGTGGTGTGTACTGAGCTGGTGCCACTCGCCATGAGGGGGCGCCCTAGGTACAGGGGAGACGGTTGTGTGCACTAGGTTTCAACTTGCAGTTCTTTTCCTTTTCTGGACCAGGTATCAGCTGGATACATGTGTGGTGTACTATATGTGAAAGTGGACTAAGGGCAAATCCAACAGCTACAGCTAGTCCATGTATGAGAGGCTGTTTCAGTATGTATATATTAACCATGTAACTTTGCGAGTTTAGGGCACTGGGTTTCTATTTTGCTTGCATTGTCATCTTTTAAGGCAAGAGGGCTGGACATTGTTAGGGTAAGACAGACTAAAGTGTGAGTCTGGGTGCAGAAAGCTGGAGGGAGAGGGGAAGAGGGTGAAGGGGAATGCGTGGTTTGAACATTGAGAGGCCAGCAGAATTCTCCCATTAAAGGTCGGAGGGCACACAGTGTGGATACTTTGGTAAGGCTGCCCTTTAAGGAGAGGTGGATGGTAATAGAGCAACCGAATCTTGGGAGCATTGTGGAGACATTGGGCTTGGCCCCATAGGGACTTAACATGGTGTAGGTTGAATTATAACTATAGGGTCAGAGTGTATTCTTTTTGCAGGTATGAAAAACCAAAGTTGGGTCACACAGCAAGCAAACTGCAATGTCTAGAAAGTCACTCCAGTCTGGTGGGTCCCATCTTTTAAAGCAGGACTCAAGAGTAATTAATCACTAGAAAATCAAGTCTGGGTCTTCTGTGGGTGGTGAGGCCTTCCCAACTCTGGTGTAGCTGGGACTTCTGGTATCTGGTTGGGAGGCAGAGGTAAAATCATCACCAATGAGAAGCTGTTGGGCACCGTTAATACTACAGTATCCTTCCCATGGAGATTTCCACTGAGGTTGGTGTAGATCGTATCTTTGGGGCTCTATGGTATTATACTGAGGCTAAGCGCCTTATAGAATTCGAAGATAGTGTTGGGCCCTGAAAGTTTCACTTGCAAATATCCTTTATGTCAAAGGTTTTGTGGGTGCAAAGCTAGCATGGTGCTGGCATCCTGAAACCAGTCATTAGGGCAAAGCCCCAGAACTTGAATAGACATCATTAAAGCCCCACTTGAAAGTACCTGAATTTAAAGGTCCTCAGTAATCCCAGGTTTTGCCCAGATAGGTGATGAAAGGGGTTCTGCTGCAAATAAATTTTAAATCTTAAGGCCTGATTTGGTCACATGTGGATAACAAGCTGTTAGGTTGTTTGACAAAATATCCATGGCTGAGGTGGGATCTCCAGCATTACCTTCAGATAAGCTCCCCCACCCCCCCTGCAAGAGTTGGACTATAAAGAAAGCTGAGCGCCAAAGAATTGATGCTTTTGAACTCTGCTGTTGGAGAAGACTCCTGAGAGTCCCTTGGACTGCAAGGAGATCCAACCAGCCCATTCTAAAGGAGATCAGCCCTAGGAGTTCTTTGGAAGGAATGATGCTAAAACTGAAACTTCAATACTTTGGCCACCTGATGTGAAGAGCTGACTCATTTGAAAAGACCCTGATGCTGGGAAAGATTGAGGGAAGGAGGATAAGGGGACCACAGAGGATGAGATGGTTGGATGGCATCACCAACTCGATGGACATGGGTTTGGGTGAACTTTGGGACTTGGTGATGAACAGGGAGGCCTGGCATGCTACAGTTCATGGGGTCGCAAAGAGTCGGACATGACTGAGTGACTGAACTGAACTGAATTGACAATGAGGTGCCTAAAATTTCACATATCCTTGAAGTACTGCTTCACATTTGTGCCTGACCAACAGGATTCTCATAATTTTAATTTTGTATTATTCCCATGAAAACATGATGTGCTTTTAACTGTATATAAGGCATTTTTAGATTTCTTCCTAAGAGGAAGAAAATTTTTGCCTTGACTAGGATGAGGAGCAAAATCTCTATTTACAATTTTATATATTTGGTGATTGAATTTTTTTTTTGGACAATTGTCTCTGTCTCTACATTTCACAATCTCTTTCTTTTTACAACCTAGCTATTTCTGAAGCTGGGAGCTACTAGGACACTTTAGCATTTTGATAAAATTTTGGGTTCTGCATGTTTGTTTTGACATAGTGAGTGCTATACTAATAGCTCACAATAAATTATCAATACATGGAAATGACCATGAATCACATAAATCTATCCGATCAAACCCCAACTAAAATTCAACATTCCCTTATCTGGATCTCAAAATACCAGCAGCCCATTTAACAACATTTGACACAGGAAACCTGATGATGGTAAGATCTCAAATCTTCTGTGAATTCTATATGACCATATGACTACCTGAAGACATTGCTAGGGCCCTTCCAGGATCTTGGAAGTAGATTCAAGGAAATGGAGTGTCCTGAAAGTTCAGCATCATTCAGTAGCATCACCTCTGTACAAGCCTCAGCACTTTCGTTTCTCAAGGTGGACAAGGCTAGTCCCTCAGAGAGTTATGAAGTACTGAGGCATGGGCAACAAGAGAAACCGAAGTAGACATTACAGACACATGGACAAAAGACATAAAACAACCTGGATCAAGGAAGGCTTTGGAGTGAAGAATTCACCTACCTTGTGCTGGCCTGTACCAGGACAGCACGGTCCTATTTCAAGCCTTTTAGCTCCACTTTCAGAAAATTAGCACTACGTACCTCTAATTCTATATCCTGTCCACCTGCCTTGTCCTGCCCAAATGTGCATGAAAGATCTGTTTAGAGTTATGATTAGAATACATACTTTACCAGAACTGAAAAGATTAAAACAAAGACTGACATGACAGAAGCAAGAAACAAAATAGGCAAAAACTTCCTAAGGGAAGAGCGTCATGCTTTCAATGAATTTATGTCTCTTCAAGAGGAATAAGGCACACGGTATTGAGGGGACGTTCGATAAGATGGATGAACCGCAACCAGGAACTCAGAGGTACCGTGGAGCCTCCCACACGACAACCCTAAGCTGAGACACTCTAGCCTAGACTTCAAAGATGAAAGAGTACATGTAGCTGAGCTATATAGATTGTGAGCTCAGTGCAAACCTAGATAATACTCTAAAATAAATATCAAATCAATTGTGTTTATCAGGTAGGGAGTGGTCTATAAAACAATAGGATTATCAATAAACCAAATATGTAAAGTATAAAAACATGCAGATTCCAATCATGCAATGAAAAGAGAAGTTAAATTTCCTTAAGTGGGGAAGAATATTAGCTTGTAGAGTATCAATTACAAACCAGACAAAAGTTATAAAAGAGATTAATGTTAAAAACTGGGGAAAGATACACGTCATGTACCAGGTTGTACAGGATGGAGTGAGCTTGAAACATTCTACTGCCTCTAGGACACACCCCACAGGTTGACCTTTGACCCATGAGGAGTCCCCCCTGGCCCTGGCTAGCAACAAAGCTGGTCCTTGTTCCTCCCTGGCATTCTTTAATTGGCATTGTGTCATGTACCAGGTTGTACAGGATGGAGTGAGCTTGAAACATTCTACTGCCTCTAGGACACACCCCACAGGTTGACCTTTGACCCATGAGGAGTCCCCCCTGGCCCTGGCTAGCAACAAAGCTGGTCCTTGTTCCTCCCTGGCATTCTTTAATTGGCATTGATCTTCTGATCAATAACCTCAACCCAATGAGATCATACGTCTCTTCTCTTTATTTTAGCAAGCAACTCGGCAAAATTGGGAAAACAATGATAAGATGATGAAATTAATTGTAATGATAAAACCAATTAATACTAGAGTATTAACAGGTTTGTACTAGACTTAGAAATTATTTAATCATTGAACTAATCTATGAAATATTACCTTTCAGTTCAGTTCAGTTCAGTCACTCAGTCGTGTCTGACTCTTTGCAACCCCATAAATATTACCTTTAAGGTGCTTGAAATAATGAACAGAACCTGACATTTTACAGTATTATATATATGAGCCTTTTGATTTCAGAGGTTTAAGAGAACTTTCTTAAGTTTGTATAGTGTTTAAATGTTTAAGAGAACATAACTTGCTAATATTATTTACTAAAAATGCATATATTTTATTTATTTCTTTTACCAGAGTTACTTTACTAGAAAAGCCCATTCCCCACTCCACTCCAGCCTTTACTTGTTAAGTGTATAAAAGACTAACTAACATGTCAGATTTTGAGATGCTTGAGAGACTCCATAGACTAAACTTATAATTGACATTTTAAAATGTTTAAAGAGATTTCATTATCCAGGCCTAATAATTCCATTAATTGTTTAGAGGAATTAACATTGGATTGAACCTTCATCAAGAATTAAGTATAAGTATTTCCCACCTAAATTTCCAGGTTTATAACTATTTGGTTGCTAAATGCTAAAGCTTCAGAAAAACTTGTTTTTAAACTTGGCAGCTTTAATATGTTAAACTGCAATTAAAACCTATGTAGAACTGCAGATGACACCACCCTTATGGCAGAAAACTAAAAACTAAAGAGCCTCTTGATGAAAGTGAAAGAGGAGAGTGAAAAAGTTGGCTTAAAGCTCAACATTCAGAAAACTAAGATCATTGGCCCCTGCCAATTTAGCCAATTACTATGGGGCTTTTGCCTCAGTTATTTATTTGCTGATTGGTGTTGGGCAAGCCATTGGGATCTGGAGCTACAAGGTTTGCATTAGTAAAATTCAGTGGCATCTAGGCTTCAGAATTTGCCATATTTGGTTGAAATAATGGCTTGTTTGGAGAGTTTGAACTTCTGGATTGCAAACCAATGAAAGCACTTAGACCCGTAATAATACCAAGATGCAGCAGAACGCTGTGGAGATACATCTTAAAGGCTATTTATTTCTTGGTGTTTCTTCCTCTCTGGCATGAATTTTCACCAAGGAGGGAATTCTAGTTTTGTTGTGATGGGGTAGAATGTTGATTCTATCATTATTTTAATTTTTTAATATTTTCCCTTTCTTTTTTATTTTTAGATCATGAAACTATGATAACACATTTACAGGAGACTTAGAAAATACAAGACAAAATTATATGTAGTTCCAGTATATATTACAATTATTTTAAGTAAATAAGGTTGTTAGTTGGACTTTCAATATCAAACTCTCAAAAATTAATAGAATGAATATAAAGTAGATATATATAGTAGACCTGAAAAGCACCATGAAGCAATTCGACATAACTAAGATTTGTACAATTTTCACACAACAGTAGAATACAGATTCTATTCAAGTTCCCATAGACTGTAAACTAGGAGACACTGGAACATATTCAGGGACATAAAACAAGGCGTAGAAATTGCATTTCAAGGTCCAAAGTCTGTTCTCTTATCACTGTGGAATTATGTTTAGAATCAATATAAAAATATATTTGAAAATTATCCTTATTTTCAAGTGCAATGTAACATTTAGGAGACACTATCCAGGGACATAAAACAAGGTGCGAAATTTCATTTCAAGGTCCAAAGTCTGTTCAAGTGTAAAGTAACATTTACCAAGAGAGATCTTTGTCTTAACCATTGAAAGTCTCAATAAAGTTAGAAGACTGAAAAAGCACCGAGGATGATTGCAGAGAAGAAAGCATTCAAAGGAGAAGTTAATATCAAAATGGGAAATTAATATCAAAGATACTTTAAAACTAGGAGAAGGGAATGGCTACCCACTCCAATATTCTTTCCTGAAGAACTCCATGGATGGAGGATCCTGGTGGGTTATAGTCCATGGGGTTGCAAAGAGTTGGACATGACTGAGTGACTAACACCTTGTCTTCCCTTGTGACTTAGATGGTAAAGAATCCGTTTGCATTGCAGGAAACCCAGCTTTAAGCCCTGGGTCAGGAATGTCCCCTGGAGAAAGAAATGGATACCCACTCCAGAATTCTTGCCTGGAGAATCCCATGGACAGAGGGGCTTGGCGGGCTGCAGTCCACGTGGTCACAAAGACTCGGACATGACTGAGCAACTAACTAATATACTTTAAAAACCTCATGTATTTGGAAATTAGATGTCCATTTTAAATGACGGGTGTATCTAAAAAGCCAAAACAAGCAAATTTAGAAAATACTTGCAACATAATAAGAATGAAACGAGAATTTACCGGAATTTGTTGCATGCAGCTGAAGCTGCTCAGTGCAACTAAACACGATGTGGAATATTGAATAAGGTGTGAAAGCAAATAATGGACACTAGCATAAGATTCTGTGAAATTTGAACAAAATTATGGGTCACAATTGTGACCCAAGATGTGGGTCACAAATCAAGCCAGGGTCTGCCCTGGAGAATGTTCCTTATACATCTTAAAGAAAGTGTATTTCATCTTTTGGATGGAATATCTTACAGAAATCAATTAAGTCTATCGGTGTAATGTGTCATTTAAAGCTTGCGTTTCCTTATTAATTTTCTCTGTGGATTATCTGTGCATGGGTGTAAGTGGGGTGCTAAAGTCTCCCATTATTACTGTGTTACTGTTGACTTCTCCTTTGGTGGCTGTTAGCTTTTGCCTTGCGTATTGAGGTGCTCCTATGTTGGGCACATACATATTTGCAATTGTTACATCTTCTTCTTGGATTGATCCCTTGGTCATCATGTGGGGTCCTTCTTTGCCTCTTGTAACAGTCTCTGTTTTAGTCTATTTTGTGTGATATGAGTTTCGCTACTCCCAATTTCGTTTGACTTCCGTTTGCATGGAATATCTTTTCCACCCCCTCACTTTCTGTCTGTATGTGTCCCTGGGACTGAAGTGGGTCTCTTGTAGATAGTATATATATATATATATATGTGGGTCTTGTATAGCATACATATATATATATATGTGGGTCTTGTTGTTATATCCATTCAGCCAGTCTATGTACTTTGATTGGAGTGTTTAATCCATTTAACTTTACAGTAATTAAAGATATGTATGTTCCTATTGCCGTTTTCTTAATTGCTTTGGGTTTGTTTTTGTAAGTCTTTATTCTTCCCTTCTCTTTTGTTTCTTATCTAGAGACGTTCCTTTAGCATTTGTTGTAAAGATGGTTTCATGGTGCTGAGTTCTCTTAGCTTTTGTTGACTGTAAAGCTTTTGATTTTTCCATCAAATCTGAATGACAGTCTTGCTGGGTAGAGTAGTCTTGGTTGTAGGTTTTTCGCTTTCATCACTTTAAATATGTCCTGCCACTCCTTTTTGGCTTTCAGAATTTCTGCTGAAAAATCAACTGATAACTTTATGAGGATTCCCTCTTTCATTTTTTGTCACTTTTAATATTTTTCTTTGTATTTGATTTGTGTTAGCTTGATTAATATGTGCCTTGGCATTTTCCTTTTTGATTTATCCTGTTTGGGACTCTCTGTGCTTCTTGGACTGGGGTGACTACTTCCTTTCCCATATTAGGGAAGTTTTCAGCTATAATCTCTTTAAATATTTTATCAGGCCCTTTTTATTCTTTTTCTGGTACCCTTATGGACTTCCCTGGTGGCTCAGATGGCAAAGTGTCTGTCTACAATGTGGGGGGCCTGGGTTCAATCCCTGGGTTGGGAAGATCTCCTAGACAAGGAAATGGCAACCCACTCCAGTGTTCTTGCCTGGAAAATCCCATGGACGGAGGAGCCTGGTAGACTACAGTCCATGGGGTCACAGAGAGTCAGACATGACTGAGTGACTTCACTTCCAATTCTTCTTCACTTCCAGTACCCTTATAATTCATATGTTGGTATATTTAATGTTGTCTCAGAGGTTTCTGAGACTGTCCACTTTTCTTTCCATTGTTTTTTCTTTATTCTGCTCCCCAGCAGAGATTTCTGCCATTCTGTCTTCAAGGTTGCTTATCCATTCTCCTGCTTCAGTTATTCTGCTATTGATTCCTTCTAGTGGGTTTTTTTTTTTTCATTTCAGTTATCTTGTTCATGTCGCTTTGTTTGTTCTTTGGCCTTTGTAGCTCTTTGTTAAACTTTTCTTGTGTCTTCTCAATCCATGCCTTCGATCTTCGTCCAAGATCATGGATCTTCTTGCCCATCATTACTCTGAGTCCCTTTTCAGATAGACTGCTTATTTCCTCTTCATTCAGTTGTACTTGTAGGTTTTTATCTTGCTCCTCTGTCTGCATCATATTTCTTTGTCATCTTACTCGGTCAGACTTACTGTGTTTGTGGTCTTTTTTCTGCAGTCTGCAGGCTCATGGTTCTTGCTGCTTCTGGCGTCTGCTCCCTGGTGGGTGAGGTTGGTCCAGAGGCTTGTGCTCTCCCCTTGACAGGGGCTTTGGTTGGTGCTGTGGTGATCAGAGCCTCTCCCGGGTATTGAGTGGAGCCTCCCCTTTGCTCTGTGGTTGCCCTGCCAGGCCTGCTCCCTAGTTGTTGGAGGAGGGTCCCCAAGAATCTATTTCTTAGCTGTGTTTCTGACCCGAGCTGTAAGGTAGGCAGGATTGGGGCACTCCTGCCGGGAACCAGTGTGAGGAATTCCACCCGTGACAAGGTCATGCGGCAGAGCTCTGATAGCAAGGCTAATCAGACCTCAGGTTTTCCCCCTGGAATTTCCTGAGCGTGTACCCCCAAAACCAAAAATCTGCCGGCCTTTGTACTGTGCTTTTCCACTCTTCTGACACACTCTGGAAAAAGTCAACTCAGGGCTTTAGTCTTCTGCATTTGAAAGGGATGTTTCAGTTAAACCCCCTCTGATATCTCTCTAGCTTGCCTAATAGGTTCCCCTAGACTCTTACAGCTTGTGAATTGCTTACAGCCCCCCAACCGTGAGAGGCACAAAGCTTAAAAGCATCTTAAAAATAAAGAGCCTTTTCTAGAGAGTTAAAAATCATATTGGTGACGGGTTTTCACTGTTGACTCAATGATTGCTGCCAGGCCTCCATATTCTTTATCTTTTAAGCACCTGAGAGGATGTTAATCAATGTAAATGGGATATGGGAAAACATATATAGTAGTTTTGATGTTAGCAACACTAGACTTTTGAGTTAATTACTTTTCTTT
>SJYT01037001.1:54998-133359 GCA_006410635.1 Cephalophus harveyi | reverse complement strand
TCTTTATCTTTTAGGCACCTGGGAGGATGTTAATCAATGTAAACGGGATATGGAAAAAGATATATAGTAGTTTTGATGTTAGCAACACTAGACTTTTGAGTTAATTACTTTTCTTTTGTTATAAATCACTGTACTCCTTTTACTTGTTATAAATTGCTGAATCTTTGCTATGTAAGAATGTAACTTTATTTAGTGCTTTCTGAGAGTGGCACCAGACTTTGGGGAGATCAACACAAATAAGTCTTCTGGTTGACAAACCCTAATCAGAAAAAAAGGCTGTAAAATGCTAATTGGCTTTCTGGCCAGAAGATGATGTAAATCACCTAAGACTTGCGTATACAATTACGTATGCAGAAAGAAAGCCTGGTCTTGATAAAAGTCAGGGCTGCTGACGCTGCATAATTTTGTATTACCCATTGATCTCTATGTACAATCAAAAAGGTATAAAAGGCATTTCTGGACAATAGAGGTTGGGCAAGTCATTGGAAGGACTGGTTTCCCCCGTGTCTCCCCTTTACTCTAATTTCAGGCTGAATTCCCATCTGGGGCATGGAGGCTTGCCATGTCTACTTACTTGTCCCGGCTTCTAAGATCCGTAAGAGAGAGAGCCCAAGGCGGGGCACTCTCCGATATTCAAATGGGCACCGGTGGCCCAACGTAGATGGTGCAAGTTCCTTGTCTGGAACTTTATTGGTTTTCCACAAACCAAGTTATTCAGCCTCTTTTCTCCACTTAATTTTCCTACTACACTATTTCTTCCTAATCTAATTTTATATTAATAAATAAGTTTTCCTCGCCTACGCTGTCCACACTTCGAATTTCCCTGGATCCACCAGGGCTGGACCCCGGCACACTCCCACTGGGGGAAGAGTCACTGGGTATTCCTCCTTTGGAGCTGTTCACCTCTGAATGCACTCTGCTGTGTCCTTTTTCACCCCATGTGTGGACTCACAATGTGACTGTTGTTGGGACCTCTCTTGGTCCTGTCTTAAATGTGAGAATGCCAGCAATTGGCCCTGGGGACACTTACTGATTTGCAGATGCTAAGCCATGCTTGCACCCCCCACATAAATCACACTTGATCATGGTGTATGATATTTTCAGTGTGCTGTTGAATTCATTTTGTTGGTATGTGGTTGAACCTTTCTGCATCTATATTCGTCAAGGATATTGACTTACAGCTCCTCTCCTTGTACTGTCTTCATCAGGCTTTGGTGTCAGTAAAATGCTGGCCTTTAAGATTAGTTTGAGAGTGCTGCCTCCCCTTCAGTTTTCTGGAAGAGTTTGAGGATTGGCATTAATTCTTCTTTAAATGTTTGGAGAATTTACCAGTGAAACCATCTGGTTATAAGCTTTTCTTTGATGGGAGGTCTTTACTAGTAATTGGCATGCTTGGCTTTTCTCTTTCTTCATTTTTCAAGTTTGGTAGTTTGTCTGTTTCTAAAAATTTGTCTATTTCTTCTAGGTTTCCAATTTGTTGGCATATAATTGGTTCATAGTATTCTCTTATGAGGTTTTCTATTTCTGTGGTATTGGTTGTGCAAATCAATTAGCATGATATACCACATTAATAAAAAGAAAGATAAAAATCATTTTATCTCAGTAGATGCAGAAAAAAGAATTATTTTACAAAATTTAATGTCCTTTTCCATTCCTGATTTTGAGTCTTCTTTTTTTTTCTTGCTTCCTTCAGTCAAAGGTTTGACTATTTCGTGCAGCTTCTCACTGTTTCGGTGAGTTTTCCCTATTGTTCAGTCCCTATTCCATGTCTCTGAACTGATGAATTTAATTAATTTGACATTATATACCTGAGAAAAGTATATAGCTAAGGAAACAAAACACTGTCCCTGTCTCCATGGGACTCAGTCTAGCAAGGAGATAAGTGGAGATGTGATTATCTCAATGATGGACATAAGCATCAGTTCAGTTCAGTTCAGTCACTCAGTCGTGTCCGACTCTTTGCAACCCCATGAATCGCAGCACACCAGGCCTCCCTGTCCATCACCAACTCCCGGAGTTTGCTCAGACTCACGTCCATCAAGTCAGTGATGCCATCCAGCCATCTCACCCTCTGTCATCAAGGGCTTCCCAGGTGGGACTAGTGGTAAAGAATCCTCCTGCCAATGCAGGAGATGTAAGAGATGCAGGTTTGATTCCTGGATCAGGAAGATCCCCTGAAGGAGGAGATGGCACCACACTCCAGTATTCTTGCCGGGAGAATCCCATGGACGGAGGAGCCTGTCAGGCTACATACAGTCCATGGGGTCACAAAGAGTTGGAGCCAAATGAGCACACCTGAGCTAGTTCATTTGAGACTATTTTATTAAGCACTTACTTTGTACCCAAGTGCTTACATGTGCAACTGAGATTCAGATGATTTGTATTTTGCCTAAAATCAAAGGTATCACAAGAGTTGAATGAACCAGAACCAGGATTCAGACCCAGCTCTTCTGATTTCACAAATCCCATGGCTCTTTCCCTCTCTTTCCTCTTTCCACAAATGGTAAAGAAAGAATTCTTGAATTAGATGGAGAGTTGGACCAAATGACCTACGAGATTTGGGATTGTGTCCCATGAAAGTGAAAAAAAGTGAAAGTGAAGTCTCTCAGTTGTGTCTGACTCTTTGCAATCCCATGGACTGTAGCCCACCAGGCTCCTCCACCCATGGGATTCTCCAGGCAAGAGTATTGGAGTGGGTTGCCATTTCCTTCAACATTCAGTTCAGTTCAGTCACTCAGTCGTGTCCGAGTCTTTGTGACCCCATGAATTGCAGCACACCAGGCCTCCCTGTCCATCACCAACTCCCGGAGTTCACTCAGACTCACATCCATCGAGTCGGTGATGCCATCCAGCCATCTCATCCTCTGTCATCCCCTTCTCCTCCTGCCCCCAATCCCTCCCAGCATCAGAGTCTTTTCCAATGAGTCAACTCTTCGCATGAGGGGCCAAAGTACTGGAGTTTCAGCTTTAGCATCATTCCTTCCAAAGAAATCCCAGGGCTGATCTCCTTTAGAATGGACTGGTTGGATCTCCTTGCAGTCCAAGGGACTCTCAAGAGTCTTCTCCAACACCACAGTTCAAAAGCATCAATTCTTTGGCGTTCAGCCTTCCTCACAGTCCAACTCTCACATCCATACATGACCACAGGAAAAACCATAGCCTTGACTAGACGGACCTTAGTTGGCAAAGTAATGTCTCTGCTTTTGAAAATGCTATCTAGGTTGGACATAACTTTTCTTCCAAGGAGCAAGCGTCCTCTAATTTCATGCCTGCAGTTCCCATCTGCAGTGATTCTGGAGCCCAAAAAAATAAAGTCTGATAATCCTTGAATGGCTTCTGACACTGTTGGATGGTCCATCCATGACACCTGTCTACAGACACTTTAAAGATAGAGTGGTTGTCCTAAAACGTCTGTGAAATAACTGAAAAGTGAGTATCATCTTCAAACATACACAAGGGAATGTTTTAATATCCTGTTCTTATGTAAATGCCAGGACTAGGTTGGTTGAAGGCCATTGGAGAGGACACAGAGCTGGCTTAGAGAACCTGATCTGGGCAATATGTGAAAGCCACAGACAATGATGCTACTTAGGAGTGGGAGCAATGAGCTGGCCTGGGATTGAGGCCGACCCTCAAAAGAGGGAAAAGGCAGAAGACCGAGGCACTGGGAGTCAGCAGCGGTGTGGAAATAAACCTCCAAATTTACTTTAACCAATCTACAGCCTGAAATCTCTTTTATGACAAAGCAGATTACTGATCAATTTATCACCGAAAATGAAAAAGGATACTCTGAATCATTCCAATGATTTTATCCATATTTTTTCTTCTATCAGTGACATCCTTATTTCTTAAAGAGAACAGTTGTGCTCACTGAAATCCATCTTTACTTGACTTTGTTTAAATTTTAGAATACAAATTCAGATATATACCCAGGCCCTTTATCAGAGGTTAACAGACACAGGGAACAAGCATATTAAAAATTTAATCTATAAATAACTGAGATGCAGAACCCGCCATGGTGGCTCAGTGGGGAGGGATGCGTCTGTTAATGCAGGAGACACAGTCTGATCCCTGATTTGGGAAGATCCCACACGCTGCGGAGCAACCAAGTCCCTGCGGCAACTACTGAGCCTGCGCCCTGGAGTCTGGGAGTGGCGACTACTGAGCCCGCGCACCACGGCCCCTGACCAGGCGCCCTGGAGCCGGGGAGAAGCCTCCGCACCCCAACCGGGACTAGCCCTGCCCTCCACAGCTGGAGAAACGCCCAGCAAGCAACGGAGAGACAGCTCAGCCAAAAGTAAATAAAAATTTAAGAGCTGGATACAGTCACGCTCAAGTTCTTTTCTTTTTAAAAATAATAAGCATCATTCGTTCCCTGTTTCCTCATTCTCCCTGAAACTTTTAACAGCTGGGGCCAGCAGCCAGGTGAAAACAACAGGAGAAGAGACACAAAAGCTAGATAATTTGTAAATTCTACTTAGAAGTAAAGCTTTTTTTTACTCTAGTTTAGAATTATTTATGAATACTTTAGGGGCAATTTAGTTTATATTTTTATTATTATAGTATTTTTAAAATATGTTATTATGGAAAAAAATACTGGTTGTTTGAATCAGCTCTCAGGTTAGAGTGACAGTAATGCTAAGCATCGTTTCTCTGGATGTAAGAAAACGCTCCAAAAATCAAACTATTCTCCATAAACTCTGGACGAAAGGAAGACATGAAAGTCGATTGGTCTAAATCATCATCGCAAAAGCTGCCAAGTCTGCAAAGTGAACGATCAGCCAGTCTTGTGGTTAGATTCAGTGCCATGACTCTGTAGAATTCAAACAAAGCTATTTCTGGTCTTAGATTTTAATGGGCCATTTGGAACAATCACTCAAGATCCATCACTGTGATGTTAAAGTCTAAGAATCCTTATTGTCAATGCTGACCTTTCTCTCAGCAGACTAGTGACTCCACCTGAAATTTAGTCTGCCTTGATGCTATATTTAAAGTCCAGGGTCATCACCATCACTGACTTTCTCTGATCATCTTGCCTTATCTAAAAAAGAGTGGTTATAAACACCAGCTATGTGGGGTGCTTGTAAAGCTTAAATAAGATAATGTTTTAAAGTACTAACACAGTGCCTAGAATCTAGAAGTTCTCGGTAAACTTTAGCTTCTATGTTCTGAAAAAATATGAGGACTTTGTATATTTGTATGCATGATTTTTGTGCTGAGTTAGTTTTTTATCTAGCATCTTTGTTTAGAGTGACTTTTTCCCATAAATAACCATGACTTCAAGGCCAGAGTCTATTTAAAGGTTAAAGACTGCCTGTTTTTATTTTGTTCATTTGTAAATTTAGGGATTCTTACACAAGTTTTCCCTTCTTTCACCAAATCTTCTGAAATTTACTATGCTATGTATAAACAAGATACTCTATATTTCCAGTTTAAGTACTTGGCAAATATTGCAATTTTAACTATAATCCTAAGACAGGTTTATTATACATTGTGTGAATTTCTTTAACAACTCTTTCTATAAGATCTCTTTTAAACTTTCAAAACATTAGTGACAAAAAAGAAGGCTTTGTGTCCCCCAAGGAACTGATTAACTTTCAGAATCTGAAAGCTAGAACTCTGCAACGAATCCTAATTTATTTTCTGCCCCTGGCTTCCAAATGCCCATTTTGCCATTTCTTGATCTTGATTTCATAGTTCTGTCTTAAACTCATGTCCATATAGTTTAATGCAGACAATTTCCTTTTTTTGTGTGTGGGGGGATATGTAGTACATTTTATTAAAGAGTCTTCTAGTCACAATCATATAGTTTCAATATGGGTTTCTAGCACTTTTAGGAAAATTTCAAGGTTTTTAGGACCTTTTAGAGAAATCCCACATTTTGAAGTCCTTCTTCATTTAAAAACAACTTCACTGGATTTAACTCAAATACTATCAGTTCAGTTCAGTTCAATTCATTTGCTCAGTTGAGTCTGACTCTTTGCAACCCCATGACTGTAGCATGCCAGGCCTCCCTGTCCATCACCAACTCCCATCGTTTACCCAAACTAATTTCCACTGAGTCAGTGATGCAATCGAACCATTTCATCCTCTGTCACCTCCTTCTCTTCTTGCCTTCAATCTTTCCCAGCATCAGGGTCTTTTCAAATGAGTCAGCTCTTCACATCAGGTGGCCAAAGTATTGGTGTTTCAGCGTCAACATCAGTCCTTCCAATGGACACCCAGGACTGATCTTCTTTAGAATGGACTTGTTGGATCTCCTTGCAGTCCAAGGGACTCTCATGAGTCATCTCCAACACCACAGTTCAAAAGCATCAATTCTTCGGTGCTCAGCTTTCTTTATAGTCCAACTCTCACATCCATACATGACCTCTGGAAAAACCATAGCTTTGACTAGAAGGATCTTTGTTGACAAAGTAATGTCTCTGCTTTTTAATATGCTCAGGAGGTGGTCAATTAGGAAAGTGGCAATGGTAAAGCATAACTGGGGTTTCAACCAGAGGTGTATTCTCAGGCAACAAATACTAGAAAAGGCAGGCATGGAAGGTGAGGAAGTAGAAGCTGATTTCCTGGACACATTTCGTGTCCTTGAATTCCTTCCATGTACACCTAAAGACTGTGCACTCCAGTTTGAAGACCTGAAGCCATAATACAACTTGACTAATTTTTCATAGAAATTAAAGAAAAACTTAAAACAGGAAAGAGCATTGGACTGGAAATATTGCTCCTTCCAGTAAGTGGCTCTGAGACCTTAAGCAAGTGATTAAGGCTATGAAAGCTGATCTCTGATAAAGTTGGCAGATAATCCCTAAGTCCCTTCTTGGGATAATGTAGCAATGTATGTTTGCATGGGCAAGTCGAGGTCATTTGAGAGGTCTGAACAGAGTCAATGCTTTTAAGCAAAAGTATTGCCAGTCCATGAGGAGAAAAGAGAAAACTGCAAACCTCAGCTGATCTATAAAGAATCAAGAATGAGGATGGGTACATCAATGGAGAGATTATAGATGTGCCAGGGAACTACGGAGATGCAGACTAGATGTTGCGCTCATAAGGCTTTCAAGCATGCAGTGTCATCAGAAGCATTTGGGTGAAGGGGATTAAAAGGTACGAACTTCCGGTTCAGTTCAGTCGTTCAGTCATGTCCGACTCTTTGCGGCCCCATGGACTGCAGCACGCCAGGCCTCCCTGTCCATCACCAAAACCTAGAGTTACTCAAACTCATGTGCATTGAGTTGGTGCATCTCATCCTCTGTCATCCCCTTCCCCTCTCACCTTCTATCTTTCCCAGCATCAGGGTATTTTCAAATGAGTCAGCTCTTTGCATCAGGTAGCCAAAGTATTGGAGTTTCAGCTTCAACATTAGTCCTTCCAATGAACACCCAGGACTGATTTCCTTTAGGATGGACTGGTTGGATCTCCTTGCAGTCCAAGGGACTCTCAAGAATCTTCTCCAACACCACAGTTCAAAAGCATCAGTTCTTCAGTGCTCAGCTTTCTTTATAGTCCAACTTTCATATCCATATATGACTACTGGAAAAACCATTGCCTTGACTAGACAAACCTTTGTTGGCTGCTTTTGAATATACTATCTAGGTTGGTCATAACTTTCCTTCCAAGGAGTAAGCATCTTTTCATTTCATGACTGCAGTCACCATCAGCAGTGATTTAGGAGCCCTGGAACTCTCTTGCTTTTTCCATGATCCAGCGGATGTTGACAATTTGATCTCTGGTTCCTCTGCCTTTTCTAAAACCACCAGGAATATCTAGAAGTTCATGGTTCACGTATTGTTGAAGCCTGGCTTAGAGAATTTTGAGCATTACTTTACTAGCACGTGAGATGAGTGCAATTGTGTGGTAGTTGGAGCATTCTTTGGCATTGTCTTTCTTTGGGATTGGCATGAAAACTGACCTTTTCCAGTCATGTGACCACTGCTGAGTTTTTCAAATTTGCTGGCATATTGAGTGCAACACTTTTATAGCATCATCTTCAAGATTTGAAACAGTGCAACTGGAATTCCATCACCTCCACTAGCTTTGTTCATACTGATGCTTCCTAAGGCCCATTTGACTTTGCATTGCAGGATGTCTGGCTCTAGGTGAGTGATCACACTATCATGATTATCTGCATCATGAAGATCTTTTTTGTACAGTTCTTCTGTGTATTTTTGCCACCACTTCTTAATATCTTCTGCTTCTGTTAGGTGCATACCATTTCTGTCTTTTATTGAGCCCATCTTTGCATGAAATGTTCCCTAGGTGTCTCTAATTTTCTTGAAGAGATCTGTAGTTTTTCCCATTCTATTGTTTTCCTCTATTTCTTTGCACTGATCACTGAGGAAAACTTTCTTATCTCTCCTTGCTCTTCTTTGGAACTCTGCATTCAAACGGGTATATCGTTCCTTTTCTCCTTTGCTTTTTGCTTCTCTTCTTTACACAGGTATTTGTAAGGCCTCCTCAGACAGCCATTTTGCTTTTTTGCATTTCTTTTCCATGGGCATGGTCTTGCTCCATGTCTTCTGGACAATGTCAGGAACCTCCACCCATAGTTCATCAGGAAGTCTGTCTATCAGATATAGTCCCTTAAATCTATTTATCACTTCCACTATATAATCGTTAAGGATTTGATTTAGGTCATACCTTAATGGTTTTTCTTACTTTCTTCAATTTAAGTCTGAATTTGGCAGTAAGGAGTTCATGATCTGAGCCATAGCCCGCTCCCAGTCTTGTTTTTGCTGACTGTATACAGCTTCTGCATCTTTGGCTGCAAAGATTATAAGCAATCTGATTTCAGTGTTGACCATCTGGTGATGTCCACGTGTAGAGTCTTCTCTTGTGTTGCTGGAAGAGGGTTTTTGCTATGACCAGTGCGTTCTCTTGGCAGAACTCTGTTAGACTTTTCCCTGCTTCATTCTGTGCTCCAAGGCCAAATTTGCCTGTTACTCCAAGTGTTTCTTTGCTGCCTACTTTTGCATTCCAGTCCCCTATAATGAAAAGGACATATTTTGGGGGTATTAATTCTAGAAGGTCTTGTAGGTCTTCATAGAACTGTTCAACTTCAGCTTCTTCAATATTACTGGTCAGCACATAGACTTGGATAACCATGATATTGAATGGCTTGCCTTGGAAATGAACAGAGGTCATTCTGTTGTTTTTGAGATTGCATCCAAGTACAGCATTTTGGACTCTTTTGTTGACTATGAGGGCCACTCCATTTCTTCTAAGGGATTCTTGCCCACAGTAGTAGATATAGTGGTCATCTGAGTTAAATCCACTGATTTCAGTCCATTTTAGTTCGCTGATTCCTAAAATGTCGACATTCACTCTTGTCATATCCTGTTTGATCACTTCCAATTTGCCTTGATTCATGGACCTAACATCCCAGGTTCCTATGCAATATTGCTCTTTGCAGCATCAGGCTTTACTTCCATCACCAGTCAAGTCCACGACAGGGTGTTGTTTTTGCTTTGGCTCCATCTCTTCATTCTTTCTGGAGTTATTTCTCCACTGTTCTCCAGTAGCATATTGGGCACCTACCAACCTGGGGAGTTCATCTTTCAGTGTCCTATCTTTTTGCCTTTTCATACTGTTCATGGGGTTCTCAAGGCAGGAATACTGAAGTGGTTGCCATTCCCTTCTCCAGTGGACCACATTTTGTCAGACCTCTCCACCATGACCCATCTGTCTTAGTTGGCCCTACATGGCATGGCTCATAGTTTCATTGAGTTAGGCAAGGCATGTGATTAGATTGGTTAGTTCTCTGTGATTGTGGTTTTCAGTCTGTATGCCTCTGATGGAGAAGAATAAGAGGATTATGGAAGCTTCCTGATGGGAGAGACTGGCTGAGGGGGAAACTGGGTCTTGTTCTGATGGGTGGGGCCATGCTCAGTAAATCTTTGACCCAATTTTCTGTTGATGGATGGGGCTGTGTTCCCTCCCTGTTATTTGAGCTGAGGCCAAACTATGATGGAGGTGATGAAGATAACGGTGAGCTCCTTCAAAAGATCCCATGAATGTACTGCTACACTCAGCACCCCTAACCCTGCAGCAGGCCACCGCCGACCCACGCCTCCACCGGAGACTCCTGGACACCCACACGCAAGTCCGGGGCAGTCTCCTGTGGGGTCACTGCTCCTTTCTTTTGGGTCCTGGTGCACAAAGTTCTGTTGTGCCCTCCAAGAGTCTATTTCCCCGTCCTGTGTAAGTTCTGGCAGCTCTATGATGGGGTTAATGGTGACCTCCTCCAAGAGGGCTTATGCCACACCCAGGTCTGCTGCACCCGGAGCCCCTGTCCCTGTGCAATATTGCTCTTTGCAGCATCAGGCTTTACTTCCATCACCAGTCAAGTCCACGACAGGGTGTTGTTTTTGCTTTGGCTCCATCTCTTCATTCTTTCTGGAGTTATTTCTCCACTGTTCTCCAGTAGCATATTGGGCACCTACCAACCTGGGGAGTTCATCTTTCAGTGTCCTATCTTTTTGCCTTTTCATACTGTTCATGGGGTTCTCAAGGCAGGAATACTGAAGTGGTTGCCATTCCCTTCTCCAGTGGACCACATTTTGTCAGACCTCTCCACCATGACCCATCTGTCTTAGTTGGCCCTACACGGCATGGCTCATAGTTTCATTGAGTTAGGCAAGGCATGTGATTAGATTGGTTAGTTCTCTGTGATTGTGGTTTTCAGTCTGTATGCCTCTGATGGAGAAGAATAAGAGGATTATGGAAGCTTCCTGATGGGAGAGACTGGCTGAGGGGGAAACTGGGTCTTGTTCTGATGGGTGGGGCCATGCTCAGTAAATCTTTGACCCAATTTTCTGTTGATGGATGGGGCTGTGTTCCCTCCCTGTTATTTGAGCTGAGGCCAAACTATGATGGAGGTGATGAAGATAACGGTGAGCTCCTTCAAAAGATCCCATGAATGTACTGCTACACTCAGCACCCCTAACCCTGCAGCAGGCCACCGCCGACCCACGCCTCCACCGGAGACTCCTGGACACCCACACGCAAGTCCGGGGCAGTCTCCTGTGGGGTCACTGCTCCTTTCTTTTGGGTCCTGGTGCACAAAGTTCTGTTGTGCCCTCCAAGAGTCTATTTCCCCGTCCTGTGTAAGTTCTGGCAGCTCTATGATGGGGTTAATGGTGACCTCCTCCAAGAGGGCTTATGCCACACCCAGGTCTGCTGCACCCGGAGCCCCTGTCCCTGAGGCAGGCCGCCCCCAACCCGCACCTCCACAGGAGCCGCTCCAACACAGTCCTGTCTCAGTCTCTGTGGGGTCCCTGGGTCCTGGTGCACACAAGGTTTGTTTGAGACCTTTGAGTGTCTCTGGTGGGAATGGGGTTTGATTCTAAATGTGAATTCGCCCCTCCTACCATCTTGCTGCGGCTTCTCCTTTGCCCTTGGATGTAGGGTAGCTCCTCACAGCCACTCCAGCACCTACCATCTTACTGGGGTTTCTCTGACCTTGGATGCAGGGGATCTCTTTGCTGGCTGCTCCAGCAAAGTGTAGCCACCACTTCTGTCGTTGAACATGGGGGATCTTCCAGTTATAAAATAAATAAGTCATGGGGTAGAATGTGTGGCATGGTGGCTGTGGTTAATAATGCTGTATTTTGTATGTTTGAGAGTTGCTGGGAGAATGGATCTTCAAAGTTCTCATCGCAAAAAGAAAGAATTTTTCTTCTGTGGCCGTGTGTGATGACAAATGCTGAAAAAAAGAAAAATGGAGAATATGAAGAAAAACAATGTCTAAAATCAGAGTCAGGTCAGAGGGCACAGAGCTATCAAAAGAAACCAGAATTTAGGAGGAACATGATGGGCGAGTGTTCATTTTACTTACTGTACATACGACTCTTCAGTAGCTTTTGCCTATGTTTGACCTCACTCAGGATGGTTATTCTGATACGTATGTGCAGCATTTGTATTTCAGTTCATTTTACAGGGCTGTAGGAGTTTATATCTGACCTTTGTCTTCTCTTAAAGCTGGATTAGGAATCAGTAGTGTGCCTCTCCAGTAGGAAGCTGGAAGTACCAGTCCATGCCATTCTCTCCTTCTTACACATCAGGTTTCTTCACTTTTGTTTTTGAAAAATCTATCTTTCTTTCTCTTTTCCTAATGTTATTCTTTTCCTTTGTTCCTTTGTCTTCTCATACAATGTTTACTCAGAAATGAAAAAGGGAAAGAGCTATATTTTCCCACTTAATTCATTATAATTGGGAAAGCAAAGCTGCAATAGGGTATTGTATATTCTATTCTTAAATATGTCCATAATGAAACTTGTAATCACAAAGAACTGTGTATTAAAGATTAGCAGTTGCCTAGAGCCGACTGAAGGAATGGGGGAAAATATGAATTTCTGCTAATAGGTATGGGGGTCTCTTTTGAGATGATGAAAACATTCTAAACCTTATTGTGCTGAGAGGTAAACAACTCTGAATATACTAAGAGTCATTGAAATGTATACTTTAAAGAGGTGGATTATATAATATGTGAACTGTATCTCAATAAAGCTGTTAAAAAAACAAAATTTATGGCTAAGAAATAATAATAATATTTTTTTCTTTGATCAATTCAATAGAAATTGAGTTGATAAATTATTAAGGGAGTCCTAGGAATGAAGTGAAGTGAAGTCGCTCAGTTGTGTCCGACTCTTTGCAACCCGTGGACTGTAGCCCACCAAGTTCCTCTGTCCATGGGATTCTCCAGGCAACAATAGTGGAGTGGGGTGCCATTGTGTGCTATTTCCAAATGGTGAATTCCATTTTTAAAAATGTGATACATATGGGGGGAAATGACTTTATTATTTTCCAGGACTTGTTAGATTGTTTAGCTTCATTTTAATGTCTTCTCATTTTTGATTGAGGAAAATGGAACTTCCTTGTACTCATTTTGGGTGCATGCGTGCTAAGTTGCTTCAGTTGTGTCTGACTCTTTGTGACTTCATGGACTGTAGCCCTCCGTGGCATTCTACAGGCAAGAATTCTGGAGTGGGTTGCCATTTCCTTGTCCAGGGCATCTTCCTGGCCCAGGGACTGAATCCATGTCTCCTGCCTCTTCTGCATTGCAGGTGGATCCTTTACCTGCTGAGCCACTGGGGAAGCCCTCATTTTGGGTTGATGTTTAATTATTATATGCTTTACCAAAATCAGCCAATTTTGGCTTTAGTTTTCAAAATGCACACCACTCATAGTGTAGTTCAGTAATAAGTTACTGATGAGAAAACATACTGATTCAAATCTTTCATTCTGCTTGCTCCACTTAAAGTGAGATACTCTTGAAACAAAGATTTGCAATTTCCCCTATGGATTTATTTTTTTTTTAAGATTTTAAGATTTATTCATATTTTAAACAAGAATAAAAGTTTTTTGACATTGCTTAATGGAAAATATTTTTAAATAAGACTTTCAACATATGATTGGCTAAACATGGCAAATAATATTTGAATGAATATATCATATATAATGAAAAATCAATACCAAAGCTGATTTAAGAGTAAATTCTGTTTCAATAATATTTTTTGTTTGTTTGTTTTATTTTATTTTATTTTTTAACTTTATTTTACTTTACAATACCGTATTGGTTTTGCAATACATTGACATGAATCCACCACGGGTGTATATGAGCTCCCAATCCTGAATCCCTCTCCCACATCCCACCCCATATCCTCTCTCTGGATCATCCCCGTGTACCAGCCCCAAGCATCCTGTATCCTGTATCGAACATAGGCTGGTGCTTCGTTCTTACATGATAGTATACATGTTTCAATGCCATTCTCCCAAATCATCCCACCCTCTCCCTCTCCCATCCCAGGGACTGAATCCATGTCTCCTGCCTCTTCTGCATTGCAGGTGGATCCTTTACCTGCTGAGCCACTGGGGAAGCCCTCATTTTGGGTTGATGTTTAATTATTATATGCTTTACCAAAATCAGCCAATTTTGGCTTTAGTTTTCAAAATGCACACCACTCATAGTGTAGTTCAGTAATAAGTTACTGATGAGAAAACATACTGATTCAAATCTTTCATTCTGCTTGCTCCACTTAAAGTGAGATACTCTTGAAACAAAGATTTGCAATTTCCCCTATGGATTTATTTTTTTTTTAAGATTTTAAGATTTATTCATATTTTAAACAAGAATAAAAGTTTTTTGACATTGCTTAATGGAAAATATTTTTAAATAAGACTTTCAACATATGATTGGCTAAACATGGCAAATAATATTTGAATGAATATATCATATATAAAGAAAAATCAATACCAAAGCTGATTTAAGAGTAAATTCTGTTTCAATAATATTTTTTGTTTGTTTGTTTTATTTTATTTTATTTTTTAACTTTATTTTACTTTACAATACCGTATTGGTTTTGCAATACATTGACATGAATCCACCACGGGTGTATATGAGCTCCCAATCCTGAATCCCTCTCCCACATCCCACCCCATATCCTCTCTCTGGATCATCCCCGTGTACCAGCCCCAAGCATCCTGTATCCTGTATCGAACATAGGCTGGTGCTTCGTTCTTACATGATAGTATACATGTTTCAATGCCATTCTCCCAAATCATCCCACCCTCTCCCTCTCCCATCCCCTATGGATTTAAAAATACCAATTATTTATTATTTGAAATGTGTTTAGGTGAGTAACTAGCATTTCAGTTTATTTCTATCCAGGGGATTGGAGCAGTGTAGGTTTTTCATTTAAAAAGCCAAGCTCTTCTTTCCTTCCTTTCTAAATATGTTTCTGAGAATAGAACTCTACTAATCAGATCTTGATATTTGGGTGAGATTGTATTTCCCAAGTGTGTTATAAAACATCACATCCTCACCCCATCAGAACACACACATTTGTAGAGCAAACATCTTTTCTTTCCTCAGATACAGTGCATCTTATGCCCGATCCTTGGTCAGTGTCACCCCTTGTCCATTCCCCTCTTAAGAATTAATAGTCTTTTCTTTGCTACCTATTAAATTAAGTCTTAATTCACAACCTCATTAATTTGAGATTGGTTAATTCAAGAGACCTTAAAGCTCAGAGGTTAAAGCGTCTGCCTGGGATGCAGGAGACC
This sequence comes from Cephalophus harveyi, assembly GCA_006410635.1. Taxonomy (NCBI): domain Eukaryota; kingdom Metazoa; phylum Chordata; class Mammalia; order Artiodactyla; family Bovidae; genus Cephalophus; species Cephalophus harveyi. The sequence goes on along the minus strand of SJYT01037001.1, from coordinate 118,299 downwards.
CAGGTTCAATCCCTGGGTTGGGAAGATCCCCTGGAGAAGGAAATGGCAATCCACTCCTGTACTCTTGCCTGGAGAATCCCATGGAGGGAGGAGCCTGGTACAGTCCATGGGGTCGCAAAGAGTCAGACACGACTGAGCAACTTCACTTCACTTCACTTAAAGAGCAACATGACATTCATCCTTGCAGGATACACTCCTACCTTTTAGATATGCTGTGCTATGCCATGCGCACATGCTCAGTCATGTCTGACTCTTTGTTTTAGACATAGGAGAACTAAAACCTGGGGTTGAATATATATGTTAAGCTTGTTTATCCTGACTGCCAGTAGCCATGAAAAAAATTGAACATTTCTTATTGAAGCCTGTCTAGACAGCAGCTTGGAAACTGAAAGATCATCAAGACAGGTGGAGCCAGCCTATAGTATGGCAGGTGTGGGTATGCTGAAGGCTCAAATGGCTGTTAGGGAGAGTTGTGGCTCTTGAAGCAGGGTTTCAGCACACTGGATGAGGGGGAGAAAAATCACTTCTTTTGGCATTTCTTCTGGGAATAAGAGTGCTAATCCTTCATGGAGTATCTCTTTTAATCCTCACAAGTCTTTAGCCTCACAACAAGGAATCGGTACTCTTACAGTTGTATTTTGTGTGTAACAAAATAAAGTTAAGCAACTTGCCACAGGCAAACAGAAATTGGTAGAGTTGAATTCAAATCAAGACTGTCTGATGAGAAACTAGAAAAGAGTAGTTAAATGAGTAAGCTGTGTAGCAAGAGAAGGCTACAAAAGACATCACACCCTGAACTGGACACTTAGAAAGAGCCTAAGACTTCTGGAAACTGATAGGATTTGGAAGTTCAGCCTGATATTTTCCCCTACTGCTGTTAAAAGGCCAAAAAAAGAGAAAAGATTCTTATGTGTAGAAAGACCCTTAGAAATTACCTAGGATACTGAGGTTGATAGAGTTTTAATGATTAGCTAAAGTCACCAAGCCATTTCTGGAGAAGGAAATGGCAACCCACTCCAGGATTCTTGCCTGGAAAACCCCATGGATGCAGGAGCCTGGTGGGCTACAGTCCATGGGGTCATGAAGAGTCGGACGTGACTTAGCAACTAAAAACAACCACCATCAAGCCATTTGGCTGAAGAGCCAGCCCTAGGAGGTCAGGTTTGGGCCCTTCTTTCCAGCACTTTCCACTGCTTCAGTGTAGTACACTTTGGGTGCCAAACGGCACAGGACAAATATGCAAAGGACAAGCCTTAGAAGGGAGCAAGACTGAGGCTGGGTCAGCGAGGGAAGAGCAGCAAGCCGTGGACACAGCCTTGCAGAACAGGCGGAACATATATACATATAGTTTTATATATATACATATATATATATACTTTACTGAAATATAGTTGACTCTCAATGTTTTGGGTGCATAGCAAGGTGATTCAGTTACACAAATACACATATACTATTTTGGAAGTTATTTTCTATCATAGGTTATTACAAGAGATTGACTATAGTTCCCTGTGCTATACAGTAAACCTTTGCTGCTGTTGCATATCTAATTTTTAGTTAGAAATCTAGCATTCTATTCATACTAAGTCAAGCAGGTGGATTCAAAATGTCATAATTTTTTTAGCTTGGCAAATTTCATAAGTTTTTAAAAATATATACATTATGCATATATATATGTATGTATACAAAAACTTTTCTACTACACTTGATACAGACTTGAGAAAGAACTTCAAAAGAAAAGAAGCAATGGAGAAATGGAACAATGAAATGGGAGCATGGAATATGAAATAGAAAAAGTGAAGCAAAGTAGTTAAAAGTAAGAGATCATCATTTAATCCAGTTGTTTTTAAACATGACTGCTCATTAGAAGCATATCTGGAGTTCTGGAGAAAAAAGGCAATACCTGAGCATTTGTATTTTTCAAAAAATTTCAAGATAATTCTGATATGCATCTGGATTTTAAAAGCGTGATTACAGGTTTTTCTATTAGATCCTAGTTTTGGTGACTTAAGAGTCCTATTATTTTTCTGTTGACCAATTGTGATAGAATGGTATTAAGTGAGTAATAGTTACATAATCACAAGAGCAAAAGATGTTTATCAGTTTTCACAATCAATAGCCAGACAAAAAATAAAAGATAATTATAATTGCAAGCCATAATGGAACATAGCTAACAATATGAAATAATTATGTACAATTTGGGGGGGTGTCAAGCAGAGTGAAGTGGTGAGTGGAAGTACATCCATGCACATGTGTCATGGGCTCAGCCAGTCTACATCTTTTGGCTGGTGCATTAAATCCATTTACATTTAAAGTAATAATTGATATGTATGATCCTATTACTGTTTTCTTAATTGCTTTGGGTCTGTTTTCTGTAGGCGTTTCCCTCCTCTTGTTTTCTGCCTAGAGAAGTTCCTTTAGCATTTCTTGTAAAGCTGGTTTGGTGGTGCTCTTAAACTTTTGCTTGTCTGGAAAGCTTTTGATTTCTCCATCAAATCTGAAGAAGAGTCTAGATGGGTCAAGTATTCTTGGTTGCAGGTTCTCCCCTTCCATCATTTCAAAGATATCATGCCATTCCCTTCTGGCTTGTAGAGTTTCTGTTGAGAAATCAGCTGACAGCCTGATGGGCGTTCCCTTGTGTATTATCTGTCATTTCCCCCTTGGTGCTTTTAATATGTTATCTCTGTCTTTAATTTTTGTCAGTTTGATTACTCTGTCTCGGTGTGTTCCTCCTGGGTTTTATCCTGCCTGGGACTCTGTGCTTCCTGGACTTGGTTGACTATTTTCTTTCCCATGTTAGGGAAGTTTTCAGCTATTAGCTCTTCAAATATTTTCTCAAGTCCTTTCTCTCTTTTCTCCTACTGGGACCCCTATAATGTGACTGTTGGTGTGTTTAATGCTGTCTAAGAGGTCTCTTAGGCTGTCTTCGTTTATTTTCATTCTTTTTCCTGTGTTCTGTTCTGTGGCGGTGATTCCCACCATTCCGTCCCCCAGGTCATTTGCCCGTGCCTCTGTCTCAGTTATCCTGCTATAGATCCTTCTAGTGCACCCGTCACCTCTGTTTGCTTGTTCCTCTTAGGCCTTTGGTAAACGTTTCTTGCATCGTCTCAATCTTTGCCTCCCTTCTTTCCCCAAGATTCTGGACCACCTTCTCTACCCTTATTCGGAATTCCTTTTCTGGAAGATTGCCTATCTCCACCATGCTTAGCTGTTTTTTGGGTTTTACTTTGTCTCTTCATCTGGGACATAACTTCCTGCTTTTTTCCCTGTGATTAGCTTTCTATAATAGGGCTTTTGTTTTAGCTGCTGTGAGACTCGCTTCTTGCTTCCACTGTCCGCCCTCTGATGGAGGAGGCTAAGAGGCTTGGGAAGCTTCCCGATGGAGGGACTGGCAGTGGGAAAACCTGTCTTGCTCTGTGGGCAGGCTGCTACTGCTAAGTCGCTTCAGTCGTGTCCGACTCTGTGCGACCCCATAGACGGCAGCCCACAAGGCTCCCCTGTCCCTGGGATTCTCCAGGCAAGAACACTGGAGTGGGTTGCCATTTCCTTCTCCAAGGCATGAAAGTGAAAAGTAGAAGTCAAGTCGCTCAGTCGTGTCCGACTCTTAGCGACCCCATGGACTGCAGCCCGCTAGGCTCCTCCCTCAGTCCATGGGGTTCTCCAGGCAGGAGCACTGGTGTGGGCAGGGCCTGCTAGTAAAGCTTCCATCCAACTATCTGCTGATGGGTGGGAGTGGTGCACCCCGTCCCTGGGAGTGGTTTGGTCTGAGGTGACCCAGCGCTCGGGTCTGCAGCTCTGTGGTAGGGTCAATGGCGACCTTCAAGAGGGTTCATGCCAAGGGAGCCGTTCCAGTGCCCCGGCCCTCTGTGGTCGGCCCTGCCCACCCACACCTCCGCGAGAGGCCCTCCAACACTAGCAGGGAGTTTTGGCTCAGTCTCCTGTGGGGTCACTGCTCCTCTCCTCTGGGTCTTGGTGCATGCAAAATTTTGTGTGTCCCCTCCAAGACTGGTGGCTCAGATGGTAAAGCGTCTGCCTACAATGCGGGAGGCCAGGGTTCAATCCCTGAGTTAGGAAGATCCCCTAGAGAAGGAAATGGCAACCCCCTCCAGTATTCTTGCCTGGAGAATCCCATGGATGGAGGAGCTTGGTTGGCTACTGTCCATGGGGTCGCAAAGAGTCGGACATGACTGAGTGACTTTCTTCTTTCTTTCTTTCTTCCAAGTCTGAAGTCTGTGTGTCCCCCAGCCCTGTGGAAGGCCTGTGATCACATCCCACTGGCCCTCAAGGTCGGATTCCCTTGGGATTCCCAGTCCCTTTGTCGGGTCCCCAGGCTGGGAAGTCTGACACTGGGTCCAGAACCTTCACAACAGTGCGAGAATTTCCTTGGTATTACTTTTCTCCAGTCTGTGGATCACCTGCCCAGTGGGTGTAGGGCTTGATTTTCCCATAGTTGCCTCCCTCTTTCCACCTCGCTGTGGCTTCTTCTCTGTGTCTGCATGTGCGGTATCTTTGTTTGGTGGGTTCCAGCTAGTTTTTTGCTCTCACAGGAGGAGGTGAATGCATGTCCTTCTATTCTGCCATCTTGAACCAGAAGGAACATATATTTTTAAAAAGAGGAGAAATCAAGGAGATTTCAAGCAAGAGAAACTCTTTTCTTTCACTGTTTTATCTAACAGACTTACAGTATGATCACTAATATCTTCCATGAAATTCCATTGCCATAATCTTTAGTTTTCATCACTACGTGAATGCTCTTTTCTTGTTAATTTAAGTACCTTTCCATAAGATTTGCCTCAATTCTCTCCTCCATGAAACCCTGGGTAGGGTTTCATTGGCCTGGGTAGTCCAATTTAACTGCCAGATTATTCTTTTCTTCATCTGAAATGCCTTCAGTTCTCACAGACAAAACTGACAGCATACCACCTTGGACGCCTTTCCTTGCCCTATTGTAACTCCTCAACTGTGCCATGTATGTGAGTCTTCTCTATTCAGACTCAAGGGCAAGACTTCTCTCTTTTACCTCTTTTGTTTCATAAGGATCTTTTATTTATGTTTTCATAAGCTATTTAACGAGTGGCTCCTAGAAGTCAGGCGCTTGACTAGACGCTGGATACAGAATGGTGAATCAGGCCCTGAGCTGACCCACAATAAGGATGCAAAAGCAATGGAAAAAAAAAAGAAGGCAAATTCTTATCATTAGATTACTAAATATTTTAAATAAAAATTAAACCTTTGATTGTGGAGATGTTTTCTAGACACAGCAAAGGGAAAACAATTGAAAGGTGGTATTGTTCAGTCAACAACCGAACAGCCTGTTCAGTCACACAACAGACTGGCTGTGATCCCATGGACTGCACACACCAGGCTCCTGTCCTCCACTATCTTCCCAAGTTTGCTCAGATTCATGTCCAATGAGCCTGTGATGCTGTCTAACCATCTCACTGTCTGCTGCCCCCTTCTCCTTTTACCTTCAGTCTTTTCCAGCATCAGGGTCTTTTTCAGTGCGCTCTCCGCATCAGGTGGCCAAAGTATTGGAGCTTCAGCAACAGTCCTTCCAGTTAATATTCAGGGTTGATTTCCTTTAGGATGGACTATTCGATCTCTTTGCAGTCCAAGAGTTTGTCAAGAGTCTTCTCCAGCACCACAATTTGAAAGCATCCTTTCTTTGGTGTTCAGCCTTCTTTGGAATTAGAAATAGTCAGCTCTATTTTTTTCTATAACTCTACCCTTCAGGATATGTTGGGACACAGCAACTAAACCATTAGACACAAATGTCTTGTATTGTGAATGTAATTCTCTATGTGTGACTCCATAACAATTTGATAAAGTGAAATGTTGGAAGAATTTCTGACTATTCAGTATAAAGTTGCAAAATTTGTACTCAGAATCCTGTCAAGACTAGCATTTTTTTTTTTTTCCATTTCTCTGGTTTTTAGTATTCTCGGGTGTCTCTGTGACTGAAAAGCTCTCAATCAGACTTTCAGGGTCAGTTGGTTTGAAGATAGATTCCAGATTTGAAGATAGATTTCAGAATTGAAAGAGGCTGAGAATAAACCCCAGGGGGAGCCGCTCATTCTGACCAGACAATATAGATGTATTTTCCTGTAGAAACTAGACACAGAAAAGAAGATTTTTTTTCCCTCCATTTATACTAGGGAAGTGAGAAGAGAGTAGTGAATTCATTCAGACATAGTCAGGGTCAAATTTGGGAGAAGGGACAGAGTTCTGGGCCCATAGTAAATGTTTAATAAACTCTTGGTCATGAGGGCCCTTGAGGCATATGCCCCCTCTCTCTCCTGGGTTATAGTTTTATAAAAGGCTCTCAGTCCCTCTTAACTCTCTGGCTTAGGAGTGCTAGTGCCTGGAGGTTTAAGCTCTGTTCTAGAGTGGCTAGCAGAGCATACTTAAATACATTGGCACAGGAACCTGCTTTGTACTCTAGGAAGCCGCCTGCACAGGGTGTCAGACAGGTTCGAGAAAACAGATTTGTGAAAGTGGAAAGGAAGCTGCCAGCCCTGGAGAGGTTTCAGAATCGCCACGGTTGGCTGCCAATGGCTGTATAAGGCATTGTAAGGGTAAGAGGGGACAGAGAGCAGTCATCTAACTGCATAGAGCCTGTCTGAAAAGGGGCCATGGAACAGGCTCTTTTCTCCCCCATGGGATTATAGAGGCTGGTTGAAAAGGAAAGAGTTACTTTAGATCCCTCTATTATTAGCTGCTAAAGGAGCCACCAGAATGGCTACAATGTATAAACTATCATGACATATGACAGCTATAATGTATAGCTATCAGAATTATGGATAAATTATAACCCACAGTACATTCTGCAGGGACACTGTTTCTGCACTGTGAGGTAATTTTTCTGAACCTGATATTTTGATTAATAAACGTAGCTATCATGGAAACACAGTACATACATTATTAGCCTAATGTGTATGCTGGAGGAGGATATAAGAAAAATAGGGCCTAAGAGAAACATTTGCAAATTTTCTAAATGTTATAAATTATAAATGCTGAAATTATTGGAATCTCATAAGTGAGAAAAAATTGTAAAGGCATGAGATATGAGAGCATGTTGGATACACTAGACAGGATATCATTTTTGCAATCAATATAAATTTATGTTGGTTAAGTTAAGCAGAAAATAAGACCCCCAGAATCCTCAGGAAGTCTAAAGAACTAAATTCATAATAGAGAAAAACAAGAGGCGACTGGCTGGCTGGAAGCGCACTGGCAGGCCTGGAAGCCGCCACTGGTGGTCTTGTCATTAGTGGTCTTGTCGTGGGTCACCGTCGCTGCACTTCCTGAGACTACTGCCTCCCTGCACTGGACTCTGCTTCTGCCAGAGCCACAGCCAAAATAAATTCTCTGTCCGGTCCCCTCATCTTTGCATTTCTCACTCCAGGGACAGAGTCCTGAGGGGGATATTCTTTGGGGTAAAGGTAGGTGCTCTATCTGCATGGAGCTTGGAAAGGGAGGAGCACTCTTTCCGTTCATCTTTCAGAGTTAGAAACACTGCTCTGCTTTGCTTCAGTCTTCTCTCAAGTAGGAAGGCTGATTGGATGCTGGTTATTAAGCCACTGTCTTCTGTTTCACGGTGCTGGGGCTGAGGCTCTGCAACCTCCATTTCTTTGCCAGCTGGACCCCCAATAAATTCTGCTAATAGGGGTAACAGAGGAAGACTAGAAGGCTGCAGGATGAAAGGGGCTTGTTTCTTCCTCTTTGGCTCCATCCTCCTATCAGAGTCACCATAGAAATTGTTGTCCAGCTCTGATGCTGGGAGGGATTGGGGGCAGGAGGAGAAGGGGACGACAGAGGATGAGATGTCTGGATGGCATCACGGACTCGATGGACATGAGTCTGAGTGAACTCTGGGAGTTGGTGATGGACAGGGAGGCCTGGCGTGCTGCGATTCATGGGGTCACAAAGAGTCGGACATGACTGAGCGACTGAACTGAACTGAACTGAACTGAACCTGATAAGGGCAGCTGATTCCGGTAGTGAGTTTTTCCCCCAGTCCAAAAAGCAATGCCATAATGAGATACTTGCTCCAAACAGCCAGTGCCCCCTGTTCAGTAATCTGGGACTAAGCTCCATGGAGATGCATGCCTAAGATACTAACGCAGCAGGGGGGCTGTCCCCCCTCCTGGGATTTCTGGGTCCCAACTCTACAGCACCCTTTCTTTAAGCTTCCAGGTTCTACTAACCACACCTCTTCTCTTTGCCCCCCCAGCTGCAGACTGGCAGACGGCTCCTGGAGTTGCTAACACTGTGTTGCCTCAGCTGTCTCCTTTGCCTTTTCAGCCCCACAGTACATGTCCAAATTATGAATTCCATTGAATTCTTCCTATTAACAAAACTAGTGTGGGTCTTGGTTTTTTTCCTAGTTGCTGTTGAGCATCCAAGATGACAAATGTTCTCTAGAGCACATATGTATAGTAATTTAGTAATTCTAGAGCATAAAGTGTGATAGCAAGCACAGCAGGAAACCAAGATGAAGAGTCAGATAAAAGCTAGATGAGGAAGGATTTGTTTGATTTCTAAGAAGTTTCTACTTCATTTTATAGGTAGCAGAGAGCTATCAAATATTTCAAAATAGAGAGGTGAAAGTCAGATTTATTTGTTAGCATAACAGCTCCGACAGTGCTTTATGGATGATTTGAGGAGGACTGAGTATAGAGAGAATTGCGGTGGAGTATTGCAAAGGTGGGCTTCTCAGGTCGCTAGCGGTAAAGAACCTGCCTGACAATGCAGGAGACATAAGAGAAACAGATACTGGTTCAATCCCTGGGTCTGGAAGATGCCCTGAGGAGAGCATGGCAACCTATTCCAGTATTCTTGCCTGAATAATCCCATGGACAGAGGAGTCTGGCAGGCTATGGTTCACAGGGTCACAAAGAGCTGGACATGACTGAAGCAACTTAGCACATTGCAAAGGTACTGGAACTACTGAAGCAAACACATGGGTTTGGATAACTAGAAATTCATTCATCATGAAAGGGAATATTGTGAGTTCTAAATCTGTGAGCTTTGAAACTTGTAAGTTGGAGTTGAAGTAATCTGATTAGATGATATAAAGTTAGATATCCTACCACCCATCAGTAGGGTGAGGCTGTGCTAGATTAATATGTCAACGATGCAGGTCAATACCACAGAACAATAGTTAGGTCTAAGTAGCCCAGCAGAGGCCTTGAGAAGAAAGAACAGGGAGAGAAAAAATCCACAAAAAAGACATAAATGAGACAGGAGAGGCAAGTCAGTAAATGGGGTGGGGGTAGGAGTAGGGGTAGGGTCCAAATTTGGGTAGTAGTCAGAGTGAGGCCTGGAAGCATTGGAATAGAGCCATGGCAAGGCTGAGGAGCAGTCACTGAGTTTTGCATTAGAGGTTAGCTGAGGACCCCAGAGAACACAGATTCAGAGGAGTAAGGGCACAGGGGTCAGCGGGGAGGAGACTAAATGGTACGAGAGCAAGCCGAGTCAGCAGAGTAGACCTGCTGCTTCTAAGAGAGAAGCTATGGAGGACAGAGAGAGCCAGGGCAGGGTAATTGAAGGCTTTTAGTGTTGCTTGCTTTCAGATGCGAGTGATTTAAGCTTTTTACTCTCTGAGAAGAGGAAATTTTTGAAGACATAAAAAGAAAACAGAAAACTATGTGGTTAGATTGAGGTTCAGAGCTCAGATAAAAGAATTATGCTTGGTTGGAGGAGAGAGAAACTCTGTGTGTGTGTGTGTGTGTGAGAAAGAGAGAGAGTGTGTGAGCAAGAGTGAGCAAGAGAGTGACAAAGCAAAAGAAGATGGATGGAAAAGAGCAGGTCATTTTGCAGCTAGAAACTCTTGAAGTGGCTCAGTTCAGAATGCCTCATTTTCTCTGAAACCACAACCTGAGGTGTGGATGGGGAGTGGACGAGATACAGAGACTGCAAAGTTGTTGTAAAGAATAAGAAAAAGAGAAAGAAAAGCAATAGAAGGGGACATTCAAAGACTGACTAGGGCAGAGCTGAGTCATTGTACATCTCCGTTGATTCCATGCTTCAGAGAAGATGGCATTAATATTTTGAGAGCAGAAAGTTTCAAAGTCAACCAATTGGAAGACATTTTGCAGTTTCTTATAAAACTAAGCATACGCTTATCCTGTGATCCAGCAATAGCTTGGTATTTGCTCAAAAGAGTTGAAAACGTATGTTTACCCCCAAAATCTGCATTTGGATGTTGATAGCAGCTTTGCTAGTAATTGCCTGAACTTGGAAACAACCAAGATGTCCTTCAGTAAGTGAATGGATAAATAAAAATAAACTGTAGTACATTCAGACAATGGAAGAGTATTCAATGCTAAAAAGAAATGAGCTAATAAGCCATGAAAAAATATGGAGGAAACAGAAATGCACATTACTGAGTTAAAGAGGCCAATCTGAAAAGGCTACAGAGTATATGATTCCAGCTACGTTACATTCTAGAAAAGGCAAAGGTTCGGAGACAGTGAAAAGACCAGTGGTTGACAGGAGTTAGGAAGGGGAAGAGACGAACAAGAAGAGAACAGAGGATTTTTAGGGCAGTAAAACTGTTCCGTAGGATGCTATAATGGTGGATACATGTCATAAACTTACAACCCACGTAATGTTCAAGTGCAAACCCTAATATAAGCTGTTTTTGAATGTTATGGCATGTCAATGTAGGTTCATTGATTATAACCACTCTGGTGGGGGATATTGATAATGGGAGAGACTGCATGTGTGCAGCCAGGGGATATAAGGGAAATCTCTATATTTTTGACTCAATTTTGCTGTGAACCTAAAACTGCTATAAAAATTGTCTATTTTTTTAAAAAGTCAACCAATCAAGATCTTAAAATTTTGTTCCTTTCTTCTTTTCTTTTCCTTTGAAACAAAGGCTAAACTAATAATGAGTAGTTAAGGCCCAGACGAAATACACATTTCATTCTTCAGTCTTAAGCAAATGAACCACAGCTTTCCAAAGGAGCGAGGGAGCCAGTCTGGGGGCTGGGCCCCAGTTTGAGAGGAGAACCGCGGTGGGCAGGTGAAGGCGGAGCCGCTGTGTCAATCAGATGGCTTCTCTTGGCGGGTTGAATGTACAAACATGAAGTGAATCAGGCCTCTGGAGGGGAGCAGAAGCGAACAGGCCCCTCTGAGCGAGGCTGCGAGTATGCCAGCCAAGGTGGTGAGTCTCGTTTCGGCGGAAGCCGGGCCGGGGGTCCGGGAAGACGGGCCTGGGCCCCCAGCCCCAGGGTGACACCAGGAGCGGGGCGGGTGGCGGGTCACGGGGACCCCTCGGGCTCACGGGGCACATCAGTCACGTGGCGGCCAGCCTTCCGCAGCCCTTCTCTGTGGCATCGCTGCCCCGGGGCTCCTGTTCTCAGAGTTTTTCAGATAAGGATCCTGCTGGCCTCGGTCTTAGCATCCTGACAATTACCTTCCCTCCCTGAGCTATCGGCGCGGAGTCCATGCATCCCAAGTTCAGTTCCGTTCAGTCGCTCAGTCGTGTCCGACTCTTTGCGACCCCATGAACCGCAGCACGCCAGGCCTCCCTGTCCATCACCAACTCCCGGAGTTCACTCAGACTCACGTCCATCGAGTCAGTGATGTCATCCAATCATCTCATCCTCAGTCGTCCCCTTCTCCTCCTGCCCCCAATCCCTCCCAGCATCAGAGTCTTTTCCAATGAGTCAACTCTTCACATGAAGTGGTCAAAGTACTGGAGTTTCAGCTTTAGCATCATTCCTTCCAAAGAAATCCCAGGGCTGATCTCCTTCAGAATGGACTTGTTGGATCTCCTTGCAGTCCAAGGCACTCTCAAGAGTCTTCTCCAACACCACACTTCAAAAGCACCAATTCTTCGGTGCTCAGCCTTCTTTACTTTCCAACTCTCACATCCATACATGACCACTGGAAAAACCATAGCCTTGACTAGATGGACCTTAGTTGGCAAAGTAATGTCTCTGCTTTTGAATATGCTATCTAGGTTGGTCATAACTTTTCTTCCAAGGAGTAAGCGTGTTTTAATTTCATGGCTTCAGTCACCATCTGCAGTGATTTTGGAGCCCAAAAAGTAAAGTCTGACACTGTTTCCACTGTTTCTCCATCTATTTCCCATGAAGTGAAGGGACCAGATGCCATGATCTTCGTTTTCTGAATGTTGAGCTTTAAGCCATCTTTTTCACTCTCCTCTTTCACTTTCATCAAGAGCCTTTTTAGTTCCTCTTCACTTTCTGCCATAAGGGTGGTGTCATCTGCATATCTGATTTTATTGATATTTCTCCTGGCAATCTTGATTCCAGCTTGTGTTTCTTCCAGTCCAGCAATTCTCATGATGTACTCTGCTTAGAAGTTAAATAAAGAACCTGCTTAACACGGGCGCCACACAAAAGGAGCACTCACACGGCAGTGTTAGAGCAAGTTCCGTTCACATTATGCGTTTTCCAAGTCCTGTCTTCTAGTCAGAAGATACGCTTTTTGAGCAGGAATCAGATACAGTAATCAAGTGTGTTTGCCAGGACAGGATTACTAGGCAGTGGAAGTAACTTTCTGCCTTGTGTCTTCCTCCTTATGTGTAGCAGTTCCAGTAAGAACATACCTTCTGGTTTCTGAATAAAGTAAAAACTTCATAATTCAGACCATTCAGGGGTTGACTCTCCCTCAAATCTTTATGATGACATTAAACCATCTCTTTTATAGGTTTAATGGCCTGTTTTTTATTTCCTTAATGCTAACCTATGATTGAAAATTAACTTATGGTCCTCACTTGTATTGTGTAATACTTCCATGTCTTTATTTTATGAATGTAGAAATTGATAAGGAACCAACTCGTAGTAGGAAGTTGACAGAGCCAGGCAACTAACATGTGGAGACCTGTCGTAGGCCCTGGCTACTGTTAAAGAGCCTCCCCTCTCCTCTCAAGGAACTTATAGTTCAGTGTAGAGACAGAAATGCAAAATAAACTCAGTATAAGCGACAACTGCTAGAATCGAGGTAGGTGTGAAATGCTGAGAAGCGCAGTGAGAGAGTGAGTAACCGAGGAAAGAGGGCTGGAAGAACGGGAGAGAGTTCAGTTCAGCCCATGATTGCTGGGGTCACGGGAGCACTTGCATTGCACGATCTTGAAAAGGGAGTGGAAGTGTCTCCTGCTGAAAAAGCAAGGGGAGATGAATGTTGGAGAATGTGGAAGACCTATTAATAACTGTGGACCAAACTGAGACTTACTCCAAGCAGAGTGAATAGCATCTTTAAAAACAGTGGCGAGTTGAAGGTCATCTGTGTTCAGGGAGTATAAGTAGTTTGGCATGTAAGTTAAGTCTATCCATTTCTCTGTAAACAATCACTACTCTTCCCAATCCAGTGGCTTGAACAACAAGCAAGCATCACTCATCATGAAGCCACGGACGGGCTGGGGGGTTCTGTGGATCTGGCTGCACTGTGCCCACCTGGCTGCATTCTGCCCATCTCAGCAGTTCCCCTTTGCATCTGAGATCCGCTGGCCTGCAGCTGGGAGCTGGCTTGTCTACAATGACCTCACCTAGGATGACTTGTCCACGTAAGGCCTTCTGAGGACTGGATATGAACCCCAGGCCCTTTCACGTTCGATTAGGCGAAACAAGTAGGAAAATCAGTGGGTGCTGCCACTCTGTCACATGGCAGAGTGTGGAGGACTAGGGGACCGGGTCATTCTTGCTAACACTGATCGGCATGGAAGTGTTACACAATACAAGTGAGGACCATGCCACTACCCAGGAATGGAAGGCGCATGTGAGAGGGTGGGAGAGATGAGTCAGGGAAGTTTATAGCTCCCCGGGCCTTGTAAGTGGAGGTAAGACATGCAAACTTGTGGGTCAAGTAAGACTTGGGAGGATTGGAGGCAGGGCTGTGATGGGATCTGTTTCTCCCTTTAGGAAAATAACTCTGGCCGCATAGAGAGGATGGATTGGAGGCTTCAGACCTTAGCCTTGTAAACAAATATCTGAGATGGAGCTCTGCATAGTTACCTATTTATTTATATCCCACCTCATTCCAGAAAAGATTCGATGCCGCAACTCTTCCATAGTTGCTATCAAAAATATATGTATTTATGCCCTGTCCACGTCTGAAAAGAATTTGAAGCAGGTCTAATTGAATTCAGCCCAGAAACCATCTTGGAAGCATGTCGTGGTCTGTCTTAACTGAGCCACCAGCAAATGAAGCTCCCAGAGCTTCTAGCCAAAGGATATTCCTGGAGGTGAAATAAACAGAGGTGAATTTGGCTGCTTAAAAACACATGTAAGTTCTTTATTTAGAACTCTGATTCCAGGGCGGCTGAAGAGAAAGAAAGGTACGGCGGGCAGGGTGAGTTCAAAAGAAATATTTACCATGCCAGCCCCTCTTAGGACACACAGCAATCATTTCTGCTTAGTAAACACAAAAATAGGCTGGTAAAACTGATACCCTGCCTGCAGAATAAAGTTGAAATCACCAAAAAGGCTCTGCAGAGATTAAACAAGTAACTGGCAAAGCTAAAGTGGATCGAAGTCTGTGGTTAACGACTATAAGATCTATTTTGCTCCCATCCTTACATTTGCATATGAAAGCAAAGTAAAGCAAGTGAGGGGCAGAGGCACTTGAATTTTCTAAGGAGGTTCTTCCTGAAACTCAATCAGTTGGGTCTTCAGTAACCAAGAGGGAAAATTCATTTCTTAAGTTGCATGTTAGTCGATGGAGTAAATCCTACAGTTTTCAGGATTAAGAATCTCAATCCTACCATTTTCATTCAACGTACCTCTGCGTTTACTGAAGACTCACTATGCGGCTCTGTGCTGAATCCCATCTCATCTTGTTTCGTCTCATCTGGGCTCCAGAGTTGAGTAAGATAATGCTGTTTGTTCTAAAGTTGCTCATAGATAGGGAATAAAATGAAGGGCCACAGATCTTATTAAGGTATTCTAGTATCTTATTGGAGAAGACAATGGCACCCCCCTCCAGTACTCTTGCCTGGAAAATCCCATGGATGGAGGAGCCTGGTAGGCTGTAGTCCATGGGGTCGCTAAGAGTCAGACACGACTGAGCCACTTCACTTTCACTTTTCACTTTCATGCATTGGAGAAGGAAATGGCAACCCACTCCAGTGTTCTTGCCTGGAGAATCCCAGGGACGAGGGAGCCTGGTGGGCTGCCGTCTATGGGGTCGCACAGAGTCGGACATGACTGCTGCCGACTTAGCAGCAGCAGCAGCAGTATCTAAATATGAACAAAATGCCACGAGGCTCCAGGGAAGAGGGCGAAAGTCATGGTTTACTCCATATCACGGCCCTTTGGTCTTGGAGTTTGTATTCTTGCGACAAAAGGTAAAACGGAACTGTGGTCTTGCTTTCTGCATGCTAATACGGGCTGAGGTTCATTTAATCATGGGTCTCTCTTCCCCAGACCAGAGGCAATGTTTCTGGCTGGAATTATCACGTAGCTTCTTTAGTCCAAAACAATCCCAGAGAGGCTGTGACACTTCATGGTGCACACGCGCTGTCGAGATGCTTATCCTCTTATTTACAGACATGATACTAATAATAGTCCCGCTCTTCGGGGGGCAACCCCAGTTTACGCCTGTTACCCCAAGGTGTTTATTAATAACAGTCCATCTAAAGAGCTCTAGTTTGGAGGATAAATTGTATAGTCGTCATGAAAACTGAAAAGTGAAAACGTTAGTTCCTCAGTGTAGTGACCCAGTGATTGAACCTGGGTCTCCTGCCTTGGAGGCAGATTCTTGACCATCTGAGCCACCAGGGAAGCCTGATGGTCACGGTGCTGATATTCGAGACAATCCCTGGTTAAACCTCAGCGACTGAGCTGGTTTTCCACTCATGGTTCTTTTTGGTGGGCTGCAGGTCATCCCCACTCCCTTTCACAACTGCTCTTTGGGCCAGGAATGTGAACTCACGATGTCTGGCCTCGTTTGAGTGCTGCTGGTGGATATGCAGCATGTTTTCTCAGAGCAGGGCTGACTATTCTCTGTAGAGGCAAAGACCACAGGACCCATGATCACGCCCTTGCACCAACCAAGAGGGAAGCTGACTCCAGAAACAGCTTGATAATCGCAGTCTTGGCAATGATGAGACAGACACTCCCTCCATATACTTTGCACCCGAACAAAAATTCACATGTCACTCTTGAATGTTCACCACTGTGTTATTCAATACACAAGTATCTGTTAAATGTTTCTCATTGCTTCTTAAAATATGCTGAAAATAAAGGTTTTAAAGAGAATTTTATAAGGTCCTAGGACAAAATCTTTCCTGCTCTGTGTGTTTTGGGGGCGATACAAGGATTTTGACCTTTGATCTCTTTTCCAGTCACAAATTCTGCATCTATTTTTCATGTAAACTGGTGACTCTTCAATGAACTATCCTTAGGCACTTTAAGAACTGGATGCGACTCAACTGTTCTTTGGTTAGTGAATTGTTATGGCTTGGATTTCTATATTAATTACTCTTTAGAAAGGGGGCTGTTTGGGTTCTATTATTATATGAACTACTGGAATGACAGACCGGTTTTTGAGTCTGAACTTTTCCAGTCTACAACTGTGTGACCTGAAGGAGGTTGCTTACCTTCTTAGACCAGAGTTGCATCATTTGTCAAATGGGTTATTACAGTCTGGCTCCTTACAGTGCTGCGAGGACCATCACTGAGCTTTGCATCTCGTAGAAGTTGAACGCGTGCTAATTCCTTTCTCTTTGCATCCTACTGGGGAAGGTATCTCTCCCAAACTGTGGCTCAACGATTTTAGGAATTGTATCTTAGCATCATGCTGCTGCTGCTGCGTCGCTTCAGTCGTGTCCGACTCTGTGCGACCCCATAGACGGCAGCCCACCAGGCTCCCCCTCAGTTTTTGAGTCTGAACTTTTCCAGTCTACAACTGTGTGACCTGAAGGAGGTTGCTTACCTTCTTAGACCAGAGGTGCATCATTTGTCAAATGGGTTATTACAGTCTGGCTCCTTACAGTGCTGCGAGGACCATCACTGAGCTTTGCATCTCGGAGAAGCTGAACGCGTGCTAATTCCTTTCTCTTTACATCCTACTGGGGAAGGCATCTCTCCCAAACTGTGGCTGAGTGGAATTGTATCTTACCATCATGCTGCTGCTGCTGTGTCGCTTCAGTCATGTCCAACTCTGTGCGACCCCATAGATGGCAGCCCACCAGGCTCCCCCATCCCTGGGATTCTCCAGGCAAGAACACTGGAGTGGGTTGCCATTTCCTTCTCCAATGCATCAAAGTGAAAAGCAAAAGAGAAGTCGCTCAGTCGTGTCCGACTCTTAGCGACCCCATGGACTGCAGCCCACCAGGCTCCTCCATCCATGGGAGTTTCCAGGCAAAAGTACTGGAGTGGGGTGCCATTGCCTTCTCCGCTTACCATCATGACACTACCTATAATGAAATTCTTTGAATATAGATGTCCTTAGATAGTATAAATATTCTTGGGAAAATGACACCAGTATTTCTTCAGGCTTCAGATTTGGGGGACTCTTTTGGTAATTCAAATGCTAGTGTCTGGTAAACTGCTTTCTATTTGTACACATAAAGTATTGGAGTGAACATTGGCAACCAACTTAAACATAGCTTTATTTCTGGTTTTTTTTTGGTTTTGTTTTCTTGTTTTTGGTTTTGTTTTGGTCACACTGTGTGGCAGGCCTGTGGGATCTTAGTTCTCTGGCCAGGAAGCAAACCAATGCTCCCCGCATTAGAAGCATGGAGCCTTAACCACTGGACCACCAAAGAAGTCCCAGAGCTGGGATTACTTTTGTAAAAATTTTAAAAATATATAAAAAGACAGATTCCTCAGGTAATAGAGAATAATGGTCTACATAAAAAATAACAGAGGCTGGCAGCTTGATCTGGAAGAAACACGCACGATAGCAGGAAAGGGCGATTTGGAAGCGTGGGCTTGGAGAGTGTGTCCAAAAGGGGAAACTGTTTAGAGGACATTATTATAAGACACTCACGATACAAGTCAAATGTTTTTTAAAAATGCCATTTAGAGGAACGAATGTCTCTCTTGCAGGGAGAACACGCCCTCCATTGTAGGCGCACTGGAAAGATATTTGATGAGGACTGGAAAAGGGACAAGAATGCATGGAGGTGCTGGAAGAGGAAGAGAAGCCCAGAGGAACACGGGGCTGTTTCACACGGGCAGAAAGGCAGGGGCTGCGTGTCCAAGGGAGACTTGGAAGGGGAAACATCATGACACCAACTCGACAGGGAACCTAATGCATGGAAACATCTTCTAATTGTTTGTAGAAACGTCATCCTTGCAGGGGAGGAAGTGACCACAATCTAGGAAACCAGGCTCTCCCATCTCTCACCGTTTTTTAAAACTGGCACCTCACTTTTTCCTTTTTTTCAAAAGTGCTAATCACATTTGCAATTGCTGTACAATTTACTTATCACTTTCGTGAACTGTCCATTTCCCTCAGCTAGAATAAGTGAGGGCAAGTATGTCTGTCCAGTTTTTCCTTTGTTCAGTTTTATATTCCTGGTATATACTAATACACATTTTTGAATGAATCAGTGCTCACATAAGCCAGCAACTATAGGACTGGAAAGGTGGTATCTTTTAAGAGAAAGGAATACTGCATGTTAATTCTATTCAAAGTTTATTGTGTTATACGCTGACATTCACAAACACTGGCAGAGTGTGATGTAGATGGGAGAGCTCCAAAAACTGAAACCTCAGACTCTAAACAGATACCTAGAAAAGATTCCTTAGAGTGGCTTCTTCGTGATGCTGATCTGGGGGCGTTTTGTGTTGTTTTTGTTCATCTGCTTTCTTTCTAGATGTAAATATTACTGATTGGCATCGAGTAGTACCAAGTATTAGTTGCTCAGTTGTGTCCGACTCTTGTGAATCCGCAGTTGTAGCCCACCAGGCTCCTCTGTTCATAGGCTTTCAGAGTACTGGAGTGGGTTGCCATTGCCTCCTCCAGGGGATCTTTCAGACCCGGGGATGGAACCTGGGTCTCCTGCACTGCAGGCAGATTCTTCACCAACTGAGCCACCAGGGAAGCCCCATAAAAAATACACAAAGCTGATAGGAAAGTAGGGTTTGGAATATAACACTCATAAACTTCCCAGTGGCGCATTAAAACCAGTAGCACAGTTTTACACAGGCTAAGCGATTGAGAAATGAGTAAGCCTTGTAATACACAGGGCAGGCACTTTACCTTGAAAATTATCTGCAGCTTGCTTGTACAAGGGGGTGCCTTCACTGTCACTGGTATGCCGTGGCTCCCACTTCTGTTACCACACGTATGTCCTTTTCGTAAACAATACCGCCCTTTCCCTCCTAAGATCACTGACTTACAAGAGCATAAGAGAGGGAACAATAAACTGCGAGACAACGGGGATGTTAAGAGAGCTTAGGGCAGGAACCATGTGCCATTGGCCATCAGAAGGCTCACAGCCTGAGAGTTTCTGCGACCTGGTGACAGGAGTTAAAAGGAAGCTTATAACATCAGATGTGAAAAGATGTGGCCCAGTGTACTCACGAAGTAGTGCCTCGGTGCATTTTCTATAGCCCTGCACAACTCCATTCAGCTGGGTGCGGTTTATTGCCCTCTTCAAATGGTTCTGGTTATAACAACTTTAGATTTTCAAAACACGCATTAAAGCAGAACTGTCTACATTTTAACAGGCTTTTTGTATAATTATGGCTAATTTTTTAATATTACCCTAAAACTTAACAAATAGTAGATTCTTAAAGATTAGCTTCAATGTAGAATCTAAAAGCATATTAATAAGTTTTTCATGTCCTGTCACAATAAAATCCATGGCCTATCTTGTACTTTAAATAGACTGTTTACCCATGCACGATTTTGTAATATCATCCTTCGGCCATTTGGAAAATATTGGTTCATTGAGCTACTAGCAAACTGAATCCAGTGACATTTTTAAAAAAGGATTATATTCCATGACCACATAAGATTTACCCTAGAATGCAAGGTTGTTTCAACATATGAAAATAAATCAATATAATGCACCATATTAATAGAAAAAAGGACAAAAACCACATGGTCACCTCAATAGATACAGAAAAGCTTTTGAAAAAAATCCAGTACCCTTGCATGATAAAATATATATATATATATATATATATTTAACAAATCAGGAACAGAAAGAAACTTCCCCAACTTGATAGAGGGCATCTATGAACTCCCATAGCTAATATCATACTTAATCATAAAACAATGAAATTTTTTCTCCAAATCAATAATAGGAAAATGATATCCACTCTCACCACTTCAACATTCAACATACAATACCACATTGTACTGGAGATTCAGCAAGCATAATTAAGCAAGAAAGGGAAATAACAGGCATCAAAATCAGAAAGGAAGAAGTAAAATTATCTATAGTTAAAAAAGACATCTTACATAGAAAAGATCCTAGGGAAGATGCAAAAAAGAATCTCTTATTACAGCTAATAAATAAGATTTCAGCATACAAGGAATAATGCAAAAATCTGTTACATGTGTATAACACTAGCAATGAACAATCTGAAAGGAAATTTTTTAAAAATTCATTTACAATTGCATAAAGAAGGCAATGGCACCCCACTCCAGTACTCTTGCCTGGAAAATCCCATGGACGGAGTAGCCTGGTAGGCTGCAGTCCATGGGGTCGCTAAGAGTCAGACACGACTGAGCGACTTCACTTTCACTGTTCACGCTCATACATTGGAGAGGGAAATGGCAACCCACTCCAGTGTTCTTGCCTGGAGAATCCCAGGGACGGGGGAGCCTGGTGGGCTGCTGTCTATGGGGTCGCACAGAGTCGGACACGACTGAAGTGACTTAGCAACAGCAAAGAATAATAAAATTGTTACAAATAAAATTAACAAAAAAAGTTCATGACTTATACACTGAAAGCTACAACACATCATTGAAATAAATGAATACCTAATACATGGTTTGAAAGCTTGATATTTTTAAGACGGAAATACACCTCAAATCCTCTTGGTAATGTAGTTCCTATTAAAATCCTAGCTATATATTTTTTTTTTTTTTTTACAGAAATAGGCAATCTATTCTAAAATTTATGTTAAAATACAAGAGACCCAGATAGTTTAAACAGTCTTGAAAACCAACAAAGATGGACTCACATTTGTCAATTTCAAAACTTACTACAAAGTTACAGTATTCAAAACAATGTGGTCCTGGCATAATGATAGATGCATAGGGCACTGGAAGAGAATTGAAAGTATAGTATAAAAAAAAAAAATTACAGTCAACTGATTTTCAACAAGGATTCCAAGAATATTTAACAGAGAAAAGTCAACCTTTCTGACTAACAGTTCTAGCACAACTGGCTACTCATATCCTGTAGAATGAAGAAAGACTGCTATCTCATGCCATGTACAAAAATTAATTCCAGACGGTTACAGACCTCAGACAGTGCAAAACTGTAAGACTCTTAGAAGAAACCATAAAAGAAGACAGACACGTAACTTTGCAACTTGGGATTAGGCAATGGTTTCTCACATATGACTCTAAAAGCAGAAGAATGAGATACATGCATATATACATACATAAAACGTCATCAATTTTTAAAAAAAATTGTGTTTCAAAAGACATTGACAAAAAAGTTAAAAGATAGCCCATGGAATGGGAGAAAATACTTGCAAATTATACATCTGATAAAGGACTAGTATCCAGAATATAAAAGACCTCTTACAACTCAACAATGAAAGGACAAAATTGAAAAACGAGCAAATACTTTGGATAGGCATACTTCAAAGAAGTATACAAATGGAAAGGAGGCTCAAGAAAAGATGCCTAGCAGCATTTGTTCTCATGAAAAAACAAGTCAAAACCACAATGCGGTACCACTACACACACACTAAGGTGTCTACAACCAAGAAGTTGAGCAATAACAAGTGTTGGCTAGACATGGAAGCAGCCTAAATGTCCATCACCAGAGGAGCAGATAAAGACATGGCACATATATACAGTGGGGTATTACTCAGCCATGGAAAAGAATGAAATAATCCCATTTGCAGCAACATGGAGGGATCTAGAGAGTGTCATCCTGAGCAAAGTAAGCCAGACTGAGAAGGTGGACTATCATATGACATCCCTTATGTGTGGAATCTATCTAAAAAGAAACGATACAAGTGAACTTATGCACAAAACAGAAACAGACGCACAGGCTTCGACAATGAGCTTTTGGTTTCTGAGGGTAAGGCTGAGGGGAAAGGAATAGTTAGGGAGTTTGGGATGGAAACGTACATGCAGCTGTACTTAAAATGGATAACTAGCAAGGATCTCCTGTACAGCACGTGGAACTCTGCTCAATGTTATGCGACAGCCTGGGTGGGAGGGGAGTTTGGGGGAGAATCGGTCCATGCCTTTGTATGGCAGAGTTTCTTCGCTGATCACCTGAAACTATTACAATGTTGTTTGTCAATCGGCTGTACCCCAATACAAAATAAATAATTTTAAAAGAAAAAAAATAAATGCTGAAAAAAAGAGCATATGTTGGTTAACATGTGAAGAACTTGGAACCCTCCAACATTGTTGGTGGGAAGGTAAAATGGTATTGATACAGCTGCTTTTGAAAACAATGCCTTAATACGTTAAATACAGAAACCCTTTAACCAATAAGTTCACTTATGGATATACATCTAAGAGAAATGAAAACATCAGTCAGTCAGTTCAGTCGCTCAGTCATGTCCAACTCTTTGCGACCCCATGAATCGCAGTACGCCAGGCCTCCCTGTCCATCACCAACTCCCGGAGTTCACTCAGACTCATGTCCATTGACTCCGTGATGCCATTCAGCCATCTCATCCTCGGTCGTCCCCTTCTCCTCCTGCCCCCAATCCCTTCCAGCATCAGAGTCTTTTCCAATGAGTCAACTCTTCAGGAGCTAAATGGATAATTTAAGAATAATATTTTAATAATAATCTCATTTACTATCATTTTCCATAAGTGGACCAGACAAATAGATCAGAGATGGATGTAGGCAATGTATGTTAATCTGAATAAGCAATTTGACTCAATCATTGTTCCTTTATTTATTCAGCAATTCATTTTGCAAATTTACTGAGAATGTACCTAAAGTATGCGGGCTATTGGAGATAACACAGGGGCTCCCCAGGTGATGCTACTGGTGAAGAACCTGCCTGCTAATGCAGGAGATGTAAGAGACACGGGTGGAACCCATGGGTCAGAAAGGCCCCCTGGAGGAGGGCACGGCATCCCACCCAGTATTCTCGCCTGGAGAATCCCATGGACAGAGGAGCCTGGTGGGCTACAGTCCATGGGGTTGCATAGAGTTGTACACAACTGAAGCGACTTAGCACACAGATCAACAAGTCACAGCTCTTCATGGAATGAGCTTACTAGCAAAAATTATATTGTAAATTAGGCAAAAGAAGTTCAGCGAGGCTAAATAAATGGCCCAACATTACACAGGTAGTCAGTGACAAAGCGAGGATTTGAATCCAGTTATATTTGAGCCCAGGCTTCCCTGGAAGCTCAGCTGGTAAAGAATGTGCCTGCAAAGCAGGAGACCCTGGTTTGATTCCTGGGTTGGGAAGATCCCCTGGAGAAGGGATAGTCTACCCACTCCATTATTCCTGGGCTTCCCTGGAGGCTCAAATGGTAAAGAATCTGCCTGTAATGCTGGAGACCTGGGTTCCATCCCTGGGTTGGGAAGATTCCCTGGAGGAGAGCATGGCAACCCACTCCAGTATTCTTGCCTGGAGAATCCCCAGGGACAGAGGAGCCTGGTGGGCTACAGTCAATGGGGTTGCAAAGAGTTGGATATGACTGAGCGACTAAGCACAGCATAGCACAGCACATATTTGGGCCCAAAGCCCCTGATGGTCCATTTAGTCACACATCCAACAGCAGCGTGCTTGTAAGTAAGAATAGGAGCATTGTAATTAGGGAGATTTACAGAGAGAATAACTGTCTGCAGAGAATGTTAATTCATGGACTGACCTCAACCTGGAGGGATATCCCCAGAGTGGTCAAAGAGTTCTTCCCATAGCTGGATCCTATTTGACAGACTTAGCGACAACAGAAATGAAGACACAGAGGCAAGCTGACCGCATCTGCTGTTGACACAAAGCTGGAAGTGATAGTTAATACACTCAAAGAAGGAATCAGGATTCAAAAAAGATTTCATCAGACTGGAACTATGGGCTGATATGAATACAGGATACATGGAGAACTGGCTTAACAGGAATTTGCATGAAAAAGACTTGGATATTTAATTGAGAATAAGCTCAATATCATTCAAAGGTGTGAGCCAAAATAGCTGAGGCATTCTTATCTTGCATTAAATGAAAAGTAGTGTCCAGGGAAAGGAATGTTACTGCACTTCCAGTCACTGCTCTTGTCAGACAAAATTTGAAGTATTTTGTTCAGTCATCATTAGGAAGAATATCAGCAAAGTGGAATATGTTCAGAGGAGAGAGATCAGAAAAATGAAACTGTGTCACTGAGGCTGTTTAGCTTCAGTTGTTGAGTTCAGTTCAGTCGCTCAGTCATATCTGACTCTTTGTGACCCCATGGACTGCAGCACGCCAGGCCTCCCTGTCCATCACCAACTCCCAGAGTCTACCCAAACTCATGTTTAGCTTAGTATGAAGAATTGGGCAGTACTGTGGAGGTGGGGGAAGTGTAATGGATTAACTTTTTTCAAAGACTTGAAGGCATATTTTAGTTTAATTGGAGGTTTAGTTTAATTTTATTTACTCTCACAGAACTAGAACCCCACACAAGATAGGGAGACAGATTTGTGATTAAATTATTTTCAGATAGCTAGAGTTGTGGAAAAGGGAATGATCTACTTTGTAATTTACTGAGCAGTTACTTGTGCAAATCATTCAAGAGGACTCTGGATGACTACTTGTAATTGGAGGTCCCTGGATCATCACTGAGGTTGGGAGTTGAGGATTCATGGTATCCATTTGAATTCAAAGACCCAATAACAACGATAATAATCATTATTGTTGTATCAGCTAATACGTATTAGTGAAAGTCGTTCAGTCGTGTCAGACACTTTGTGACCCCACAGACTATACAGCCCATGGAATGCTCCAGGCCAGAATACTGGAGTGGGTAGTCTTTCCCTTCTCCGGGGGATCTTCCTGACCCAGGGATGGAAGCCAGGCCTTCAGCATGGCAGGCAGATTCTTTACCAGCTGAGCCACCAGGGAAGCCCAAGAATACTGGAGTGGGTAGCCTATCCCTTCTCTAGGGGATCTTCCCGACCCAGGAATTTAACCAGGGTCTCCTGCATTGCAGACGGATTCTTTACCAACTGAGCTATCAGGGAAGCCCTAATATGTATTAAGGAAGCTGCTATAGAAATACTCCACATGCATTAGCATATTTAGGTCTGACAAGATCTTAATGAAACACTTTATTATTTTCATTTTGTGGGTGAAGATATAGCTTCATCTATAGTTATGGACTTTCCTTACCCAAGGGTACTTGGCTTGCTAGTGCTAACACTCAGACTCAGGTTGCCGGATTTCAGAGCCCCAGATCTTAAAGCTTTCCTAAAAACTCTTTTAAATTCCATGTTATTTAATGAGTTATAACAGACTGACTTTGATTGTGAGATAATTTGGCTCAAATTCTATCTGTTCAGAGTGAATACATTGGAGGGTATTGTGTTGGTAGACATCTGAATAATTCAAGGTCAGCAGGAACTCTTATCTTTGCAGGGAGTAAAAGCCTGTCCAGTGGAATTTCAGGATCGACACGTTCGGTGTTTAAAAAAGCAAACAGCTTAGCTCATATTTTCATTCTTGGATAATTTTAAGTAAGACAGTGCCAGAGTACACAAAAGCAGATAGCATGGTTTCAGGTTTTCATTCCTGAATTGGGATTTCGTTTTGCATGCCATAATAGCAGATGCCTACCAGAGAGTGGAAGGGGTAAGAGATGGAAATTACCGTAATTACTCTTGCAGTAGGCAGATGACTTTTCTGAAGATTGCAGAGTGGTTTTAATTCCCTATAAATAGGGAACCTGTGACTAACAGGTGCTCTCTGATATGCTGCTTGGAAAAACATGTGTTTAATTTGAACTTGTAGGTCCCATCACAAATTTTAAGTCTTTGGAAGAAACAAAGGACAATAGTGTTTTCAATAAATTCTCATCTGGTTTATTTTGAGGACAGTCAAATCAGAAATAAATTCATCCATTCATTTCAAGAAACAAACATAAATTACTATGTATTTTAATAAGTAGAAGAAAGAAAATAGACATGATGTTTTTGCAAAAATGAAGGGGAATCTACTTGGGTGAGATGGCAAGAATGGGCACTCTGAGTTGGTGACATGGTTTTTATTGATGCATATAAGGGGCTTCCCAAGTGGTAAAGAATCCATCTGCCAATGTAGGAGCTGCAGGAGACTCGGGTTGAATCCCTGGGTTGGGAAGATCCCTTAGAGGAAAAAATGGCAGCCCACTCCAGTATTCTTGCCTGGAAAATCCCATGGACATAGGAGCCTGGTGGACTGCAGTAGTCCACAGGGTCGCAAAGAGTTGGACACAACAGAGTGACTGAGCATGCACACACATGCATATATATATATATATATATATATACACACATACATGTGCATATATATTATACATGTATACGTATATATATGTATACGATTGTTCAGATTATTTCCCTTATAGGTTATTACAAAATATCGAGTATAGTTCTCTGTGCTGTACAGTTGGTCCTTCTTGGTTATGTATTTACATAGTGTGTTTATGGAAATCCCATCCTAGTTTATCCCTGTCCTCTACCTTCCCCTTTGATTACCATAAGCTTTTTCCCTGTGTCTGTGGGTCTGTTTCTGATTTGTAGATAGATTTGTTTGTATGTTTTTCCTGGAATCCATATGTAAGCTGTATCATATGATATTTGTTCTCGTCTGTTTTCAATCAGTATGCTAATCTCTCAGTCCATCCATATTGCTGCAGATGGCATTATTTCATTCTTTTTTTTTTTATGGCTGAAGACGCTTGAGAGTCCCTTGGACTGTAAAGAGATCCAACCAGTCCATTCCAATCCCATCAACCCTGGGATTTCTTTGGAAGGAATGATGCTAAAGCCGAAACTCCAGTACTTTGGCCACCTCATGTGAAGAGTTGACTCATTGGAAAAGACTTTGATGCTGGGAGGGATTGGGGGCAGGAGGAGAAGGGGATGACAGAGGATGAGATGGCTGGATGGCATCACTGACTCAATGGATGTGAGTCTGAGTGAACTCCGGGAGTTGGTGATGGACAGGGAGGCCTGGTGTGCTGCGATTCATGGGGTCACAAAGAGTCGAACATGACTGAGTGACTGAACTGAACTGAACTGCATGTTGCACTAATGGGCTTGCCAGTTAGCTCAGTGGTAAAACAATCCACCTGCCAATGCAGGAGATGCAGGTTCAATCCTTGGGTTGGGAAGATCCCCCAGAGAAGGAAATGGCAACACACTCCAGTATTCTTGCCTGGGAAATCCCATAGACAGAGGAGCCTGGCAGGCTACAGTCCATGGGGTCACAAAAGAGTCAGGAACAGCTTAGTAGCTAAGCAACAACAACAAATGTTCTGTCCTATATATATGCCACATTTCTTTACCCACTCATCTGTCCATGGACATTCAAGTAGCCTCCACATCTTGGCTATCATAAATAGTGCTTCAGTGAATATTGAGGTGCATATATTTTTTTAAGTTATGATTTTTCTCCAGATATATGTCCAGGTGTGTTATTGCAGGACTATATGTAACTCTATTTTTAGTTTTTAAAGGAACCTCCTTCCTGTTCTCCATAGTGATTGCACCAAATTTCATTCCCAGAGCTGGTGACATTTAAGCTGAAGCCTGAGTAAAGGGAAAGAGCCCAGAGGAAGAGCATTCCAGATAGAAGATCCGCCAAGCTGAAAGGCACTGTGGCTGGAAGGAGTTTAGCATTTTCTCAGCATACCCAGAAGACATAGCAGTAGTCCAGGGGAGGGTCGTCTGTGACTTCTGCTAAGATATTAACAGTGCAAATGACGGTAAATGGATACCCTGAAGGTATATTTTGGAAATTGAAATCGGACACTAGAGTGGACATTATATACGTGCAAATCCTAAGTGCAACATATATGCTTACAAATATCTCTGGAACCTCTGTTCTAGTTATATATAATCTCAAGCAATCTTCAACATGTTGCAGTCTCTTATCATGTTTGGAATATAAGCAATTCCTTTCCTTCATGGGATCCTCCTTCAGACATTTCACTTTCTATTATTAAAATCTCCTTCCCTGCCTCCCTCCCTTTCTTCCTGCCTGCCTCCCTCCCTTCTTGCCTGCCTGCCTTCAGTAATATGTATCAGTATCACAAGGCTGCCTGGTGTCTAGCAATTGGCTATTTGGCTTACAGTTATGAATAAGACATTACTGGTTCCTGCCTTCACGAAATTTTAATTGAGAGCTAATTAACCCAGGGCAAAATTTTATCTCGTTTACATTTCTGTGTTTTTTAAGCTAGTAATTATTGAATGCTTATTAATCCCAGGTATTTCAAGCACTTTAGAGGTGTTATGTTAATTAATCCTTAAAGCAAACACACCCCTGTTCTATTAAAGCAGAAGCTGGTGCTCAGGAAACTCTGGCCCTAACTAAGTGGCAGAGCTGAGGTTGGCACCTATTTTAAAACTAACTGAATATATAAACAAAAGCAAATGAATGAACTTGAAACATTAGTTCAAGAATCGGCTGTTTCTTGCCACAGCCGAGTCTGTGGCCTTCCTTTAGTTGGGGTGGGGGGAATCTGCAGGGTGGCATACTTCCTTTTCTTGGCCTGCTCTGGTCCACATGCATTTTAGATGTATTTCAAGACATAAAATGGAGATCATCAGGGGAAATATCAGTGACCTATCAGTTAAGCTAAATCTCTGATAACCATTCCCTGTCTCCTAATGTGGAAGAAAGCAAGGTACTTTTCTATATTTCCATTGCCTCCTTTTAAAGGTAACCAAGTTGGAATACAGAGTTGAGTTTTGTTTCTTGTTTCTTGTTTCTTCCTCCTTGTGCAGTCATACAAATTTCACTAGTGGTACTACTACAAATGCTATTGAAATCTGCAGCTTCATCACATGAAGCAATGTCTTGCTAGATTCATAACACTGCAAAGTGATGTTCCTCTCTTGCTTTTTACCTCCATTTTCACCCCATGTAGTAGTCAGAGTGACCTGCAAAAGCGAATCAGGTCATAGTCCTCATCAGCATTACGTTCTCCAGCAGCAGCTGTTGCATTGAAGCAAAAAGATCAACTCTTCTCTGTGGCCTGTATGGCCTGGCCCCTACCATCCCTTCTGTCCCCACACTGTTACCACCCTCTCCCCTAACTGACAGCCTCTAGACAAAGTGTTCTTGGTGCTTCTTTGATCTGAAATGCACTTTCTTGAATTTTTGCAAAGGTTAAAGCCTCTTCAGGAAACTCTTCCATAATTATCATATCTAAATGAAGATCTTTCTTTTCCAATCTCTCCAGTGGATTTTCCCTATTAGCCAATTGCTATTGTTATTGAAAGCCAATTGAAATTATTTCGCCAGTACCAACCAACCAAACTGTATGCTCAATGAAGTGCACAATCTCTCTTGCTCCTTAATTTATCCCCAGTGTCTAGAATAGAGCTCATAGGAGTACACAGGAGGAATTAAAAACAGATAGGAAGTTCATCTGTCATCTGAGGGTCCAGGGTTCAAGTCCCTGTTCGGGCGCCATTTGCCGGGGTCTAGCCCCAGTGGATCCAGGGTAATTCGAAGGTGGGGATGGAGTTGGCATTCTAGGAAAAAATTTATTTAATTACAGATAGAGAGGGATTAGAAAATTAGCAGAGAAAAAGAGGCTGAATAACTTGGTTTACATGGAATACCAATCACCACCTACAGAGGCCGTAGGAGTCTTACCGTTCTCCCAAAGGAGAGTAGGCACTGAGGCCATCCTCCCCCCCGGTGTGATCTTAGAAGCCCAAGCAAAATTAGCAGGCTTGGTGAGTACCCATGCACCAGATGGGAATTTGGCCAGAAAATAGTAGGAGAGAAAAAGAGGCTGAATAACTTGGTTTACGTGGGATACCAATAAAATTCCAAGACAAGAAATTTGCACCATCTACTTTGGGCCACTGGCACCACTTGAATATCGGAAGGTGCTCCTCCTTGGGCTCCTTCTCACGTGGGCTTGAAAGCCGGGACAAGTAAGTAGACGTGGCGGGCACCCATGCTCCAGATGGGAATTCAGCCAGAAAAACAGGGAGCAAGAAAAAACGACATGGGGGAATCAGTCTTTCCAGAAACTGATCTGAATTTTTTATTTTTAGGTTTGCTTATATACCTTTTGTTACACATAGGGATGAATACAGAGTCATGCAGAGGTCAGCAGTCCTGACTTTTATCAAGGTGAGGTGAGGTGAAGTCGCTCAGTCGTGTCCGACTCTTTGCGACCCCGTGGACTGTAACCTACTAGGTTTCTCTGCCCATGGGATTCTCCAGGCAAGAATACTGGAGTGGATTGCCATTTCCTTCTCCAGGGGATCTTCCCGACCCAGGGATCGAACCCAGGTCTCCCGCATAGGAGGCAGATGCTTTAACCTCTGAGCCACCATTAAAGTCAGAGGTGTAGGTGAGAGCATAAAACAGACTCTGGTTTTGGGGGTAGATGCTCGGGAACAGGGGGCTTCCTGAGGCTTGATCACGCCTTTGCATATGCCAAGCCTCCTTCCTCATGACCTTTGCCATGGGCGGAGTTCCTGGCTCCTCATGCAGTTGAAGGCATGAATAAGTGATATTCTTTCAACTACATTCTTTAGGTCTGTATTAAAAACTTATTGGATATTGATAAATAATTATTCCATTTGGAATTCACTGAATTGGGTATGTCCAATATATGCCAAGCCTCCTTCCTCATGACCTTTGCCATGGGCGGAGTTCCTGGCTCCTCATGCAGTTGAAGGCATGAATGTGATATTCTTTCAACTACATTCTTTAGGTCTGTATTAAAAACTTATTGGATATTGATAAATAATTATTCCATTTGGAATTCACTGAATTGGGTATGTCCAATACTTTGGCTACCTCATGCAAAGAGTTGACTCATTGGAAAAGACTCTAATGCTGGGAGGGATTGGGGGCAGGAGGAGAAGGGGGCGACAGAGGATGAGATGGCTGGATGGCATCACGGACTCGATGGACATGAGTTTGAGTGAACTCCGGGAGTTGGTGATGGGCAGGGAGGCCTGGTGTGCTGCGAATCATTGGGTCGCAAGGAGTCAGACACAATTGAGCGATTGAACTGAACTGAAAGTACTAATGGACTTCCCTGGTTGCTCAGATGGTAAAGAATCTGCCTGCAATGCTGGAGACCTGGGTTCTATCCCTGGGTTGGGAAGATCCCCTGGAGGAGGGCGTGGTAACCCACTCCAGTATTCTGGCCTGGAGAATCCCATGGACAGAGGAACCTGGCAGGCTACAGTCCATGGTGTTGCAGAATCAAACATGACTGAGCAACTATCACTTTCAATATACTAATAGGAACCTCAAAAGTAATAGCTGCTATGATTAGTCACTTGTATTATAGGCTGGAGGACAGCATTGACCAGTCATTGAATAAATTTTTTTTTAGTTTATTTAAATTTTTATTTTAAAATTTTATTTTATTTAAATTTTTATTTTAAAAATGTGTTTTATGTTTATAAAATAAATTTTTGCATGGTAATAACTTAAAAACTATGAAATGAAATGTGATAACCTCAGAAGTTTCTATCTGTTGGCAAAGAAACTATTTCTGAGAGACAGGATTTGCGCTAAGATTTGTGATATATCATTTATCTTTATCTGTAGCAAATTCTAAATTGAAGATATACGTTCAAGTCAAAGAATATCAAATTTCTGAAATAAATGATTACAATTTATATTTTCCATGCAATTCAATACTTATATTTCTGGATTTTTAAAATTACCCTGTTCTTGTTAAAAGAGCAATAAAATTCTTTACAAAGCAAATAATAAGGAACAGCTCTAAGTTATCACTGCCAAAGAAAGAAACTTCATTTCCTTAGATAATGACCTTAAAGAAAATCAGTGTAGATTTTAGTAACAACATTTTGGCAATGTGAAAGTGTGAAGAAATGATTGTTTCTGAATCAGTACTGAGAGATTCATTTTTTTTAAGTCATTTTTGGGCTCAGGCCAGTTTTAAACTATGGCAAGAAGAAAGTTTGTGTGATATCAGACATGCTAGGCTGCCACGCACGTCTCTCATCACCCCGTCCCAGACTAGGCAACGTTGCTGGTTGCAATCTGAGTACTGAACCCTGGACAGCAATGCTCATTAGTCATCCTCTCAATCAAATATCAATGTGGGAAGTTAGTGACTTAGGCCAAAGATGAAAAGATCTGACCAGCTGTTCCTCCCAGGCTCAGTTCTGATCCCTGTGTGAAGAAAGAATACCTTAGAAAAGTAATTGTGAGTCCGAACATAGCCAATTGCCAAGCAAAGCATCTCGCCCTGTTTATTTTGGAAGGGCCATGTGCATCAGTCTGGCTGTGAGCAAGGTATTTCTGTTTGTGCTTCTGCCCATGGGGGACAGCAAGGTTCATCCATCTCATTGGAACAGAGGTTCCTCTGCATGAAGCTTTTCTTCTCTACCCTGTCCTTGACACCCTCTGCAAAGAGGAATGTCTTTAAGATCAATAATAAATGATGACGAATTGTGGGTGAAATTGAAAACCCCAAATCTGGTCAGAATGGAGACCCTTGAGGATTCAAGCTCTGAGAGTACAGAGGGATAAAGTGTCCTAAGCGTTACTGTCAGTGGAACATCAGAGTTTAACGAGGGATTAACTGGGAGCCGCGGGATAGATCTCCAAGCAGGAGTAGGACACTCTTGGTCTCTGATGGTGTTATTCCTCATCCGACTCACCACTTTCCCACTGGCTCTTGTCTGTTCTCCTTACACATCAACTCCAAGTTAGAACTTTCTTGGCCTAAAGTGTGGATATGCTTTCCAATTTTTCCATGCTGTTGACATTCATAAATGCTAACTAACAGTGATTCGATTCTCTGGTCTGAAGAGTGAGATGTAATACGTCTTCACTGCCCTGAGAAAAAAGTTCTGACTCTTCCATATTGACATTTGCTTTTACACATCATACAAGTACTTTTCATTCAGTTATATTCTATTTTCAGTAGGCCATTTTGAATAATTAAGCTGTAAAGACTAATTCTGGGTTCTATTATGTAGTTAAGTATATTTCAAGGTTAAGCATATTGATCTTAAAAAAGAATTTTTTAAAGGTAAAATATATTGCTCTTACAAAAGAAGTTTTTAGTGTTAAATATAGCTCCCTGAAAGTATTTGGATTCATATGATATTTATGATGTATGAGGAAAAGCACATTTTACTAAAGACAATTCTGATATGGAACTTTAATTCTAAAAGTTTCCATTCCAGTTACACATTCAATTGGCTCCAGGAAAATATTTATTCTAGCATGTAACAAAACCACTTGTTTTAGACATAAATATTTATGCTAATCTCTTTCAACATTTTTAGTTGTACAGGGTTTCATTTGATTAGTTATTTATATTCACTTCAGTTCAGTCGCTCAGTCGTGTCCGACTCTTTGTGACCCCATGAATCGCAGCACGCCAGGCCTCCCTGTCCATCACCATCTCCCAGAGTTCACTCAGACTCACGTCCATCGAGTCAGTGATGCCATCCAGCCATCTCATCCTCGGTCATCCCCTTCTCCTCCTGCCCCCAATCCCTCCCAGCATCAGAGTCTTTTCCAATGAGTCAGCTCTTCGCATGAGGTGGCCAAAGTACTGGAGTTTCAGCTTCAGCATCATTCCTTCCAAAGAAATCCCAGGGTTGATCTCCTTCAGAATGGACTGGTTGGATCTCCTTGCAGTCCAAGGGACTCTCAAGAATCTTCTCCAACACCACAGTTCAAACGCATCAATTCTTCGGCACTCAGCTTTCTTCACAGTCCAACTCTCACATCCATACATGACCACAGGAAAAACCATAGCCTTGACTAGACAGACCTTAGTCGGCAAAGTAATGTCTCTGCTTTTGAATATGCTATCTAGGTTGGTCATAACTTTCCTTCCAAGGAGTAAGCGTCTTTTAATTTCATGGCTGCAGTCACCATCTGCAGTGAATTTGGAGCCCCAAAAAATAAAGTCTGACACTGTTTCCACTGTTTCTCCATCTATTTCCCGTGAAGTGATGGGACCGGATGCCATGATCTTCGTTTTCTGAATGTTAAGCTTTAAGCCAACTTTTTCACTCTCCTTTTTTACTTTCATCAAGAGGCTTTTTAGTTCCTCTTCACTTTCTGCCATAAGGGTGGTGTCATGCAGTATGCTTTTCAAGGTCATAGGAAGAGAATACTACACTTTTTTTCTTAGGGATATGGTGAGCTGGCATTTCACAAAGGATATATTAAAATTCTACCCTAAACTTTCCTCTGCTAAAACAAGGCAGGTAAGTTATGTGACAGAGCACAATATAAAAACAATAGTTCAGTACAGCTCCAAGTGGAATTTCCTAATTTTGCATTTCATATGAATGAGTATACATTATAATTGCCTTGAAGACAATGTAGCTTTTGTGTTCCATAATTGCATTTTTCTTTACAATGACAATGGCCAACTAAAGAAGTTTCTGGTTTGAGAAAATTAACCTCAAAATTTCATACTGGTTTTAGGACTTCCCTGGAGGTACAATGGTTAAAATTTTGCCTTCCAGTGCAGGGGCTGTGGGTTCAATCCCTGGTCAGTTAAGATCTCACTTGAAACTCCAGTACTTTGGCCACCTCATGCGAAGAGTTGACTCATTGGAAAAGACTCTGATGCTGGGAGGGATTGGGGGCAGGAGGAGAAGGGGACGACCGAGGATGAGATGGCTGGATGGCATCACTGACTCAATGGATGTGAGTCTGAGTGAACTCCGAGAGATGGTGATGGACAGGGAGGCCTGGCGTGCTGCGATTCATGGGGTCGCGAAGAGTCGGACACGACTGAGCGACTGAACTGAACTGAACTGAACAATGGTTAAAATTTTGCCTTCCAGTGCAGGGGCTGTGGGTTCAATCCCTGGTCAGTTAAGATCTCACATGCCTTATGGCCCAAAGAGAGAAAACATAAAACAATATTATAACAAATTCAGTAAAGACTTTAAAAATGGTCCACATTAAGAAAACTCTTTAAAAACAGTTCATATTTGTTTCAAGTTATTAGTATACCAAAAGCTAAACTATATGTCAGGGATTTCAACTGATTGTGATTTATAAGAAAAAATCACCATTATCTCACAGAAAATAATTAATTTTCCCCGTATCATTACACATCAAGAGGATATATTAGGTTGAGTAAAACAAAATAATAATACTGTAAAGCCGTATCTGAATGGAAATTAGATTTTCTGCTGTTATTTTTGTTTGTTTGTTTTAATGATAATAAGCATTATATAGGTTTTAATGCACACATTAGAGCCTTATAACCTGTGAGAAGCATTAATTTCTCCAAATATTAAGGCCTACCAACTTAGAGAATTCAAATGTTATGTGGTGATAATCAATGATCATAGATGTGCAAAGATGAAGGGACATTCCCAGTCTCTAGTCCACCCTTTCCACTTAGATATAAGAAAACATTTCTTGGGATGTTAGGCAACTTTGCAAGGTTACACATATAGTTAAGGATGAGACTTGAGACTAGAATCTGGGTTTCCCCATGAAGTTTAATGCTCTTATCAACTCCAAAAGTGGCTCACTTATACCTCCAAGTTAATGCTGTCAAGTGAGTTTTCTATCACATAGAGAAACGTGAGATACATGGCTATGGATGTATTAGAAATTACATTCACTACATGACAAGATGGTCCTTAGCATCAAAATCAGAAGTGTCCAAATAACTTTTTCTAAAGATAGCAGATAAAATTAATATCTTACTGTATGAGGCATTATTGAAGGAATTTTTTAAAAGTTGTGTCTGATGGCTTAATTGACAGCATTTTTTCTTAGCAGGACATAAATTAATAATTTATCTTATAATCAATTGCATCTACAATGGGGGAAATGAAGACATTAATTTATTTTTATAGATGGAATTTTTATTTTTAAAATATTGAAAATTGGATATAGGAAGAGGTTAATAAAGGGTTATAAACTTTAGGTATAATATGAATAAAAACAGAAGGATTTAATGTATAATGTGGTGACTAGGGTTAATAGCAGTTGTATAACTGAAATTTGCTAAGAGAGAAGAACTAAAT
Organism: Cephalophus harveyi; assembly: GCA_006410635.1. Classification (NCBI taxonomy): domain Eukaryota; kingdom Metazoa; phylum Chordata; class Mammalia; order Artiodactyla; family Bovidae; genus Cephalophus; species Cephalophus harveyi. The sequence goes on along the minus strand of SJYT01037001.1, from coordinate 81,995 downwards.
GTTCTTGCATATAGAAAAAGATAAAAAGGCGAGGCAATGGATGTGCTAACGAACTAAATGGGAGAAATCTTTTCACAGTCTATCAGCTCAGTTCAGTCGTTCAGTCATGTCCAACTCTTTGCGACCCCATGGACTGAAGCACGCCAGGCCTCCCTGTCCATCACCAACTCCCAGACTTTACCCAAACTCATGTCCGTTGAGTCAGTGATGCCATCCAACCATCTCATCCTCTGTCGTCCCCTTCTCCTCCTGCCCTCAAACTTTCCCGGCATTAGGGTCTTTTCAAATGAGTCAGCTCTTCACATCAGGTGGCCAAAGTATTGCAGTTTCAGCTTCAGCATCAGTCCTTCCAGTTCTCTTGAAGAATTTTCCACAGCTTGTTGTGATCCACACAGTCAAAGTCTTTGGTGTAATCAATAAAGCATAGGCGTTTTTCTAGAACTCTCTGGCTTTTTTTTATGATCCAATGGATGTTGGCAACTTGATCTCTGGTTTTTCTGCCTTTTCTAAATTCAGTTTGAACATGTGGAATTTCACAGTTCACGCATTGTTGAAGCCTGGCTTGAAGAATTTTGAGCATTACTTTGCTAGCATGTGAGATAAGTGCAATTATGCAGTAGTTTGAGCATTCTTTGTCTATGTCCTGACCAGTAATGTTGAAGAAACTGAATTTGAACGGTTCTATGAAGACCTATGAGGCCTTCTAGAACTAATACCCAAAAAACATGTCCTTTTCATTATAGGGGACTGGAATGCAAAAGTAGGAAGCCAAGAAACACCTGGAGTAACAGGCAAGTTTGGCCTTGGAATACAGAATGAAGCAGGGCAAAGGCTAATAGAATTTTGCCAAGAGAACACACTGGTCATAACAAACACCCTCTTCCAACAACACAAGAGAAGACTCTATACATGGACATCACCAGATGGTCAACACCAAAATCAGATTGATTATATTCTTTGCAGCCAAAGATGGAGAAGCTCTATACAGTCAACAAAAACAAGACCAGGAGCTGACTGTGGCTCAGATCATGAACTCCTTATTGCCAAATTCAGACTTAAATTGAAGAAAGTAGGTAAAACCTCTAGGCCATTCAGGTATGACCTAAATCCAATCCCTTACAATTATACAGTGGAAGTGAGAAATAGATTCAGGGGATTAGATCTGATAGACAGAGTGCCTGAAGAACTGTGGACGGAGGTTCGTGACATTGTACAGGAGACAGGGAGCAAGACCATCCCCAAGAAAAAGAAATGCGAAAAGGCAAAATGGCTGTCTGGGGAGGCCTTACAAATAGATGAGAAAAGAAGAGAAGCGAAAGGCAAAGGAGAAAAGGAAAGATATACCCATTTGAATGCAGAGTTCCAAAGAATAGCAAGGAGAGATAAGAAAGCTTTCCTCAGTGCAAAGAAATAGAGGAAAATAATAGAACGGGAAAGTCTAGAGATCTCTTCACAATGTATACATATACCAAATCATTGCAATATAGTTTAAATAACTTATAATTTTGTCATTTATACCTCATTAAAGTGCAAAAGTACAAGAAATTCTGCAATTATATCAACATAAAATATTTTAAGAATACATTATTTAAATTTTATTGTTTATTTGGGATACATATGTAAAGACAGCTGCGTGGTATATATGATGCTATTCAAAGATTTCTATTAGCCATGATTATTCAATTCAGGGAAAATAATACTCAATATTAAAAGGCTACAATATTCAAACAATTAATGCAGATATTTTTCTGCTCTGTTAATCAGAAATTTGATGAAAAGCAATCTCTAACGTCTCTTAATGCCTTTAAAAGCCATGATTTTGGGCATACCTAAAGGCAGGTTAGTGCTTTACAATTAATAAAAAAAAAATGGCACTGTATTGTTGGAGAAGACTCTTGAGAGTCCCTTGGACAGTGAGGAGATCCAACCAGTCCATCCTAAAGGAAATCAACCCTGAATACTCTTTGGAAGGACTGATGCTGAAGCTGAAACTCCAATACTTTGGCCATGTGATGCAAAGAACTGACTCATTGGAAAAGACACTGATGCTGGGAAGGATTGAAGGCAGAAGAAGAGGGCAACAGAAGATGAGATGGTTGGATGCCATCACTGATTCAATGCACATGAACTTGGGCAAACTCTGGGAGATTATGAGGGACATGGAAGCCTGGCATGCCACGGGCCATGGGGTCATGAAGAGTCAGGCAGGACTCGGCGACTGAATGACAAGAACAAAGGCAGGTGTGTGCTTTACAATAAAGAAACAAATGACACTGAATTTCTTTTCTGCGTGTAAACTCCACAGCTCTTAAAGTTATGCAGTCAACTGTTTAAAGTGAGAATAGTTACAAACATGAAATGTTAGTTTTCAAGTGTTTGCACATGTATTACTTTTTTTGGTGCTAATAATCAAGTGTTGCATGCCAGCCAGTTATTGTTATTCTGAGACGCTCTCTGACCGGCCTAGGCTAGCAATGCTTTACAGGAAGAGCCAGAAGTGCACCTGGGGTTTTGCTAGGTTTCAGAGAAGTGAGGCTGATGACTGATTTTTCTCAGGGAAGCGAACAAGTGTGTACGTTGTTTTGAAAACAACCCCACCCAATAAAAATAATACAAAAAACACGTCAGTGCAATTCTACCAGTGGCTTGGCCTTGAGTTAAAATGGCAGCAGAGAGGAAAAGAAGGTACGTTGACCTTAAAGATGAACCAACGTCTTTTCAGTGTAAAATCTTACATAAACACTCACTATACAGTCTGTGGAACTGTTGCTATAAACATCTTTAGCAGGTACAGACGATAGAAAGGATAATGGAGTCAAAGATAATAGTGTGTGAAAAGGCACAGAGGTGGGAAAAAAATTATGTTATGGGAAGAGTGAAGGACACTCTGTAACTGAAGCAGAGGGCGGGTGAATTTGGAAGGTAAGCTGGGGATAAAATGGAAAAACAGTTTGGATAGACATCTGAAGATCCTGAATGTGATTTAGAGGAGACTGCATTTCATTTCTAAAAACTCATTTAACAAATAACATACCAAAGAACTGTTTAAAACTTGTACAAATAGGAATCTTTGTAGTTCTTATCACAGTACTTAGAGTTTCAGTTACTTTTGTTAGATTAATACATTTTGCTCATGATTGGTCACATATATTTAAAAAGGTTTGCTGTGATTCCCACTGCAAGAAGGGTCCATTAGATCAGGCAGCTCAAAATAGTCCAAGGAGAAGGTGAATGCGGTGGGTATTAATTTTATCTTATACCAGCTGAATGCATCCTTTGCGATGTCTGCGGGTTAGCTTCTGTGCTCCGTGACACACACAAAAGGCAGGATTGGGCTTCCCTGGTGGCTCAGATGGTAAAGAATCTGCCTGCAATGCAGGAGACCCAGGTTCAATCCCTGGGTCGGGAAGATCCCGTGGAGAAGTAAATGGCAACTCACTCCAGTATTCTTGCCTGGAGAATCCCATGGACAGAGAAGACTGGTGGGCCACACTCCATGAGGTCACAAGGAGTCAGACATGACTGAGCGACTCACGGTTTTAGTTAGACATGAATAAATAGGCAATTTATCGTCTTTTGTTTGTTTTTGATGCACTAGAAACACCACATGGCTATCAACTTGCAGATTTCTATTACCTAGCATCCTGCAAAATAAAATGCTAAATCAAGACTAAAAATAGGTTTAAATTTGATCACCTTAGAGCTCCCAAGTTTATAATTTTAGTATACCACCTAGTTGAAATTTCTGCATCCAGACACTCCCAACCCCCAGTGATTTTGCTGACCCAAATTATCTTCCTTGGTTCTTCTGTCCCCGCCTCTTTTGTTCTCTGCATGAACACACTCATCTTACAGACTGCCCAGTACACCAGCTTTTCAGTACGAGTGCTGGGAGGAATTCTGTGCTCATGCTCAGGGATAATTTGTAGCTCTTTTTCTGGCATTCTTTTCTCTTGGTGTATAACCTAACAATCTTCTTTTTTAAAAGCCAGCTCCAGAAATCTCAGCGTCTTGGACACAATTTAAAATTTTCTCTTTGCTTTATGGATACAGAATTTTGAAATTTGTGGACAGATATGCTGGAGCAAATAAATCAAAATGCAGATGATTAATTTGGGGCTTTTGAAAAACATATTATGGTCTAAAAACTGTCTTGAAATTCCAGTTTTGCTTAACTCTTATAAGAAAGTGCAATGAAAAACCAGTCAACCGTTTTCAAGACCACAAACCCAAAACAATTAAATATTTCACTTTGCAAATTCCAACTAGTGTTGATGTGAAAATTTGTGCTACTGTGCAAGTGTTTGCTATTGATGTGCTGTGTACAGTCGTTTAAATTTTTTAAGTAATGAAAACCCATTTAAACACTTTTTATGCAGAAATGGTAACAGTATGATGAATTCCAGTACCAGCAAAGCAATACTGCTGGCCTTGCTTAAGTTTATTGAAAACTTTATCTGTATCATTGCTGTATCAAATTACTTGAAACTTAATTACCAATCCTCTAACCATATATAGCAGAAAAAGAGGAATGGAAACAATTTAATGAATTGGAACAGGATCATAGTTTACTAATACAGATAATTCTGCAGAATATAACCTCCATTAACTACAAACTACAGCAGCACACAGCTAATCACATTAAAGCAGAAAACTGGCCCAGATATGCCAACTCAGTAGCCTTTCTAATCCAACACTGACATAATTGAGCTCAGAGGCTAAGAGCACTTGCATTGCTGTTTGCCTGGATTTTCCAAACCATGTCAGTTCTTGATTCAGCGCCGCTATTGTGTGGATCAAATAATCCCTGGGCACAAAAATATGCTGGGGGAGTGACTGGCCTGGCGTCCAGGTTATGAGTGTGGTCAGTCATTCCACATGCCTTAGGCGTGAGCTATCTTTACCATGATAAGATATTTCCTTTTCAAGTTTTGTAATCCCCAAACACAAAATCCTAACATCAATGAAAGTCAAAGAAATTTAAAAAGTGTTATGTTACAACCCTGTTCAAAACAGCACTGAAAATAGGTTTATCTCTTCTGCTTTTTCTTTTTTAAATAAAATTAATACTGACCTGGAACCAAAACATATATTTTTCTTTTTACAATATATTCTTAAAATTGTAAGTATATGCTACTCTGGTTCTTCCATGTGAACTACAACCAGACATTTTAAAACACGTCTTTGACATGTGCACATTGCGTATACCAGTTCTATTCTCTTTTTGCATGGGTCATCAAGCTATAAAACAAGTTGGGAGGGGGAGAAAAAAAATACAAAGCAAGTCTGGAAAACTTTCCCTCTCTTTTCTTCGCATCTTTCACTTTGCCTCGGAAAACAAGGTCATACATTTTAAACAATACGACTCCCGTTATGTTCCTGGCCCTCCAACACTCCAGAATGTTCTGGACTTCTCGTGAGCAAAGTTACAGCTCACCGAGTCGGTGGATCAGAACCAGGCTCCTGCTCCGCAGTAACCTGGGTCCCTCCCGTCCTTACCTAGATCCCCGAGACCCAGCCCCCGGCGTCCTGCAGACCGAGGGTACCCGCGAGGTCAAGAAACGTCTGGTCCCAGGGACCTGGCACCATCTCTCTCTTAAGGATAACGGAGTCGAGAGAACCTGCCCTCCTGCCTGCTTTTTCCCATCCTTTGTGCCTAGGATTTTGCAAGTGGCCTGCGAAGGAGTCAAACTTGGGTCAGGCAAACGTGTTCTTTCCAGCCACGGTAACCGGATCGCTGGAGTGATATCAACCCGCAGAAGCATCCAGAGACCGCAGCCAGCCAGACAGGCAGCGCTGAAAGCAACCTCCAAGCAAGGCTGCCAGCGCCAGCCCGCGGGGCGCAGCTTTCAGTTTGGAGGCGAAGCGCAACGGCCGTCCCCCGCTCCCCCAACACACACACACACACAAGGTGGGGGGCCTTGGAGGAGGGGGCCGAGAGCGCCGGCCTCTGCACTTCGGCTCTAGGTTAGGGGCGCCTGGCGCTTTGGGAGCCGCGAGGGAGCCCCCCTTCCAGGGCCAGGGGGCGGGGACCCGTCTCCCCCCATCCCGACAGCTGTCCCGCCCGCGGAATTCATTGGCTCCCCCCAGCCCGCCTCCGAGCGCCACCGCGGTCCCTTTAGCCCCCCGCCCCACCCTCGCTGACCTAATAAGGCCGTGAGGGAGTGAGGGGCCCGGCATAAAAGGGGCGCCGGCGGGCGCGCACGGCGGGAGCGGAGGCAGCGCCCGGCACCGCCATGGCCAAGGAGTGGGGCTACGCCGACCACAACGGTGAGTGTCGCGCGGCCCGCCGAGGTCGGGGGCGCTCCCCGCACGCCGGGCCCTTCCCCAGGACCCCGCCCGGCCGGCCGGCTCACCGCGATCGCGCTCATCGCTCCCTCTCCTGGAGCGGCTGGTATGCCCACTGCAGGAACCGGCAACGTGCCCAGATCTCAGTGCCTCTGACGGAGAAGCCCACTCACCAGGGCCGCTTCTGGGGGTCCCCCTCTCTCGGAGACTGGCTGGGCAAGCTCTGCTTCACCTCTGAGCCTGGTGTTGGTACCAGCTGCTCTGCCTGCAGTTTCTGCCTCCCCATGGGGAAAGGGATACGGAGATGCTCTGAAACCCACTTAGGGGCAGTGCTCTTTGATTCCAGCTCTGGGATAGGAGAGGGCATTGGTGAAACATGCGATGAAGTTCACTTCAAAAAATAAGTCTTTTAGGCTGTATTTGAGCCAATACAGGAACGCTTTGGGGAAATACACAGAGTTAAATATAGCCTTGCTGCTGCTGCTAAGTTGCTTCAGTCGTGTCCGACTCTGTGCGACCCCATAGACAGCAGCCCATCAGGCTCCCCCGTCCCTGGGATTCTCCGGGCAAGAACACTGGAGTAGGTTGCCGTTTCCTTCTCCAATGCAGGAAAGTGAGGTATGCTATTAACGAAACTATGAACAGGTCTTTGCCCCCAAGCCTTGTATTGTCCAATCTGATATCCAAGACCTTTTCATAATCACTGTCCAGCCTCCGTGTATTTTGCTGATTTAGTCACTTAGAGAGAGGACTTTGATTGCGCCACCAGATAAATGAACCGCCTCACTTTGATTTCCTAGGTCCTGACCATTGGCATGAACTTTACCCGATTGCCAAGGGAGAGAACCAGTCGCCCATTGAACTGAACACTAAAGAGATCAACCACGACCCTTCCCTGAAGCCATGGACAGCATCCTACGACCCGGGTTCTGCCAAGACCATCCTGAATAATGGGAAGACCTGCAGGGTTGTGTTTGATGATACTTATGACAGGTCAAGTAAGTATGACACCTAGGTAGAGACACAAGGACATTTTCAGTGGCTGTGTTGGCAAAATGGGATTTATGTCACAGCAACAGAATCAGTGGGGCAAGGGGGCACTTCTTGAAAATGGAGATGACACTTGACTTTGCACTTGTCTAAAGGATTATATTTATACAGTGAAGAAGAATGTCTCACTCTTTAACCCTGGTCACGCTGGCTGCTCCAAAATGGCCCAATGCCCAAGCTAAAAGTTGGCAGTGAACCCCTGAAATGAAGCTTAGTTGAGAGGTGATGGTAATGAGTCCAAAGCAGTGTTCTTTGGGCCCTGATGGTCTATACTTGAGGGGGCTTTTGCATCCTAACGAAGTCCTGGAGAGCAAGGCTCGCCTTCTCAGATGTGGCGTAGATTCCATCCTACAGAGCAAGAAATGGCAAAGAACCAAGTAGGCACTCTCTTCTGCTGGTGTGGGGGTGGGGCCAGTCCGGGGGAGAGAGCAGACCCATGGCAGACGCAAGAAGACCCGCCTTCAGTGGGGCTCCCCTGACTAACCATTTTGGTGAGGGGTTTTGAAGACTGACAATTTCTCCTTGAGTTCTGATTTGTATTTGTCCACGGAGTCACAAAGAGTTGGACGCCACTGAGCGACTGAACTGAACTGAACTGAAAATGCAAAGTCACATGTGTTAAAAAAAGTCTATTTCATCTATAACCATTAAGCAAATCAGTGAAATAAAAGAAGGCTAATTAGAAATACTTTATTTTACTGTGAATGAGGCAAGAATCTACCTTTAGCATTTTGTTACTTGAAATACAATATATATTTTCCTATAACCACATTTGTAAAAAAGTTAAAATTATCCTTACTGATGTACATGAATGAATATTTTCAGTGATCCTGTAATTAAAGAGTAATAGCTATAATTTCTACCTACTAGCAGTTTCCAGGTAAGGAATATCATAGAAATGTATATCCTTTAAATAACTATCTCATTGGTATCTGTTATTTTTTTCTCCATTTAAATCAAGTTCCATTCTGAAGGATAAGTAATAAAATTAAACAGGATCTCTTAGGTTGAATCACATGAAGAAGCCTTTTTGTAAGCAAATATGATTGAATATTGACACTTTCATATGATTCATCCTAATAAATTGGACTCATATCACTGAATTATAACGGTTCCTAGTGGATGGTAAAAGTGCAAAGAGCAATTAATCAAACAGAAAAAATGGACAGAAAAAATGCAATTAAAACACTCATTTCTATGTAAGCAAGTCACCTAGTCTCGTTCTATCGGTTTAGACCTATCCATTGACTTTCAGTCTGCCATTCCAGCACCAACAGTTGCTCTATCTTTTCTAGAATGACTATCCTCTGAATTCTATTTTGATCTAGCTTACATTGGTGAAGTTTGACTTTAGGGCTTCTGTATAGTTTCCAATATCCTTTAGAAAATATTTGAACTTCTAAATCACTCTCCAGGCTAAATGAAGTGAAACCGAGTTAAGTGCCCAGTTGAGGTATTTGGACAGCAAACTCATATTCATACTATGGAGAATCATCTCGTTTAAGGGTCAACATTGATTGATTCCCTGGGAAACCTCAGAATTTTTCATTCCATCTCATTTGAATAAACACAGTCTGAATTAGCTGTGGATGTGAGCTCTTGTCTGTAGTCTTGAAGAAAAGTGTAGTTGGAGGCAAGACGTGGAGAAGGAATTCACATTTGCTCAGTGACGACTGTGCCAGGCACTGTGATGAGCAGTTTAAAGTCCTTAATCTCATTTAATCCTCACAGCAGCTCCGAAAGGTTAGTATTATTAGCACCTTTGGCGAGATGCAGAAACAGGTTCAGAGAAGTTTAGCAACTTGCCTGAGATCACACAACTCGCAAGGGACGGGGTTGGGATTGGACCCTGAGTCTGCCCAGCTCTTAACTGACCTGTTCTTCCCAGTGCAGCCCACAACAGATTTTGATTTTGATTTTAGGGTTTAGTTGTTTTCATTGCCCATCTGCAGGCTTAATTTTATTTTCATGCATGTGAAATTGACATGTAAAAATCACAAAACAAGCAAACACAATCAGAAAGAGAAAAGAAAGCATTTATTTTGACACACCCCAAGGCTTCACTTTGTGAGAAAGAGACCAGTGTACTTGGGAATGCCACCACCACCCCAGCCCACCAAGCTTTGGCTCTAAGGTAGCTGTTTAAAGCAGAGCTCTGTCCAAGAAGTGCAAGCTCACTGCTGACCTAGCTTCTCTGACTCGCAGTGCTGAGAGGTGGTCCCCTCACTGCGCCCTACCGGCTCCGCCAGTTCCACCTCCACTGGGGCTCCTCGGACGATCACGGCTCGGAACACAGCGTGGATGGAGTCAAGTACGCAGCAGAGGTAAGGGGATCTGACAGGACCCACTCGGCATCTCACCCAGCGAGAGCTGAGCTGAAAGGTCTCGACGGAAGGGCATCCACTGCATGTCCTTCAAGCCTGTAGTTATGAAAAGAGCTGCAGAAGTTTTAGCATAAACCGAAGCTGCCAGACATTCTGGGTTAGACAGTTAAGAGACTGGAGGTGAGTTAGTGTCATGCCTGAAGACTTGAAAGGTTATATTTAGAAATTGGGTGGCTGCTTAATAGTAATAATTTTATAAAACCAGGGTTCTGAATGGAACTGAAAAGAGAAGGGAGCCAATGCTTATTCAGAGCCTGCAGGTATTAACCCATGTGATCCTCTCGGCATGCTGTGGGGTGAAAACTGAGGTGCCAGAAGGGCACGTAAAGAAGTCACACAGCGCTGGTGCTGGACTGGTGCTCTGCTTCGCGCTGATTGGCTTCATCATCCTGCCCAGTGCCCTAAGCCTCCTCTTTTATGAGAGTGTGGTGCTTTAAAAATAGCACTTAGCAATGCTGGCTGATGCCCAGGCTCTAGTCTCTTAAGGAAGGGGGTGCGTCAGTATAGGTATACGTGTGATTTTATATGTACACGTGGACTTATGCACGCAGAGAGATAGCTAGCTATAGATACACACAATTTAAAATGAGCAGATACTATATGCTCTGTTCCTGAGAACATTAAAGGAAGCACATGATTGTAGCTCAAATCAAGGCATCATATTACAAGGAAATAAGACAAGCCTCCCGCATCTCTCTGTATAAAGCCAAGCCTATAAGGGGCGATGCATGCCCTGGAGGTGAGGATAATTCCATTTGCACTGCCAGACTCTTCCAGAGGCAGGCTCTGGTCAACAAAGGAGCCAGGGGCCTTGGAGCCCTTTGTGGACACGCTCTTGGGCAGAATCATAAGGCAGCTTAACTCAACTTAACAAAACAGCTCAACTGAACTGTCAGAGACCCGGAGTACTTCCCCATGACCATTCTGTTTCTCTGCAGGCCATCTAGACAGCCAGTGACAGGATAAATTAATTGAGAATGCCTTTCAGACGTCTTTCCCCACAAAAGGGGGAAAATTTAGTATATTCCTTCTCAATAGGGCCAAGCCTTGCAGTTTGGTCTTGACATGCAGGATTATCACACAGTTCTGTTCTTGAAGACAGTACTTTTAAACTGCCATGAACTATGGTATTCTCTTGCCATTCTGTATAATTCAATGTGGAAATTTTGACTAATTTAACTAGTGCATATGTAAGCATCTTAACTTTATTAAGATAAGGTTACCAACTAGTTCTAGAGCGCTTGTTACTGAGAGAGGCATGAAAAACATCCAAGAATTTGGATGTTATTTTTCCTCTCCTACTTCCCAGTTAATTGTGACTTTAAAGTGTTAGCAGATTCCTATTTATAGCTCTGTGTTTCATTGTTTGATTTGGTCAGAAAAAGGAATAATATTATACAAAGCTAATATAATATTATGAATTGATTTAGCGACAGTTTGGTTTTCACCAATTCTACCTGTCATAACTTATTTGAGCCATCAAAAGTCTTGCCAAAATATCTCATGTTAACTTTTAGAATTCTGCCAACTTCTATGAGAGTGTTCAGCAATCTTATACTGTAAAACTGTTGGGTTTATTGTGAATAATTTCACACTTATTTCCTTATTTTAGGCATGTACCTCCTAACCTTTGTTCTGTGGTTTCAGCTTCATTTGGTTCACTGGAATTCAAAGTATAACAGTTATGCAACTGCTCTGAAGCATCCCGATGGTGTCGCTGTGGTTGGTGTTTTTCTGAAGGTAAGGTAAAAACTGAATGCATATTTTTTTTCAAAGTTTAGCTCCTTATCAATCCTTAGGTTTCACGTCATTTTATTTATAGGGGAGAGAGGAATGAAGTTCAAGATTCATTCAACTAATCAAGATATTTCCAATAAGAGCAGCTCAAAAGGTTTTGTTCTCCCTTAAAAGAGTACCTTTAGCTATACTTCGGTCCCCCTAGCCCTTCTGAATTTTCTCAAGGTGCAGGCTGTGTGTGTGTGTGTGTGTGTATGTTGGGGCAATGGGGATGGAGTCTTTGAAGGAGCTTATTTCAGCGGTGGCGAAGGCAAGGGCAGCCTTATTCATGACGCTTTCTGGCTCCTCCACGTCAATTGCAGTGGAAACCAGAAAAGCCAGTGTTGGAAATCACCGTGATGCCAAGTCCCTGGCTGAACATCCTCTCAGCTTAGGGTGGCTACCACTCACATGATCCCAGGCTAAGATAGCACATGGAATGTGTGTGTTGTTGAGCCAGCCTTGGTTTAGAGAGGACTTAGTGTCATTAACACATGAATTTAGTGGTAACATGATCTAGATTTTAAGCCAGAGGTGAAAATCTGGCTTCTTTCTTTTTGAATGACCTAGTTTGTTTTATGTTCTGAATTCACTGGGTCCTTTTCAGCACTTGAGCACAACACTAAGGAAGTGGAGTGGGTCTGAGCAGAAAGAAAGACAATAGGTTTAGTTTTAGGTACACTGAGTCCTCTTAGCTGCAATTATATTAAAAAGAAAAGCCGAATGACTTCACAGAGAAGGTCAAGGACATAGATGTAAATCAACATGTAATTTTGTGGTTTTGTATTTCAGAGACCCAGAGTCCAAGTTTAGTTCAGAAAATACATACTCTAAAATTTCGGGGGAGGGATAAACTTATGTTTTTGCTTCATGCAATATATTCTGGCAGATTTATAAACACTGGTTGTAGATGAATGGATTAAAATCAGCTTTTAAGACAATCCTAAATTATGGAGAAGAGAAAAATATAATCGTTAGTTTTCTTTCTCTCTCTCTCTTTTTCTTTTTACAGATAGGACGTGAGAAAGGCGAGTTCCAGCTGCTCCTTGATGCACTGGACAAAATTAAGACGAAGGTAAAAAATATCATTTTCCCTCTTAGAACAAAAAGTCAGCTTATGCCGATTTTTTTCTTTTTACATTTTTCAAGTGTGCTTCTTTCACCTAAAATCCGTAAGCAAATTGTTCAGTGAATATGCTAGGCATACATATAAAAGCAAATGCTGTTACATTTGTATATTTTTGTGGTTTGCTGATTTTAGAGCAGTTTCACACATATAAGCTTATTTAATCCTCATAGTCAACCTGTCAGATAGTTACATTTTTAATGAAATGTTTGAGAGAGAAGTTGAGTGGTGTTTCCCTGCCCAACACACACACATACACTCTTACACACTTGCAGAGGTACTGAATGTTTGGGTCCTGGTGTTTCCCTTTCTCTCCTGGATTGCACCTGTATATTTTCAATCTTAACAGTAAATTCTTCTACTTAACAGACTCACTTTAATTCTTTGAGACTGTTCTAGTCATCACTTCCAGTTTTACCACTAGGTAAAGTATTCTGCTAAAGCTGAAACTCCAATACTTTGGCCACCTCATGCAAAGAGTTGACTCACTGGAAAAGACTTTGATGTTGGGAGGGATTGGGGGCAGGAGAAGAAGGGGACGACCGAGGATGAGATGGCTGGATGGCATCACTGACTCGATGGATGCGAGTCAGAGTGAACTCCGGGAGTTGGTGATGGACAGGGAGGCCTGGCGTGCTGCGATTCATGGGGTCGCAAAGAGTCTGACACGACTGAGTGACTGAATTGAACTGAACTGAAAGTATTCTGAGGATGACATGTGATAAAAATGCAAGCCTGTTTTGTATCATCAGGAACCACAGCATTAATTTATATGAAATATTTCTGCTAGTTTAGAATGAGTTTGTTTTCTTGAGAAATGGTAGATTTATAGTTCTACAGACAGCGAATAAGGGATGAAATATTACAATGATTGTGCCAAAGTCATGCCATGCAAACCTGCCCAGCTTCCCCACACCCCCACTCTTTTTATTTCTAAAAGACATGGATTTGATCCCAAGCTTGTTTTCTCCATTGCCTTTGAAATCCACCCCCTCAAGCTGAGATGCGGGGGGCCATGAGCGCCTGCTCACCCCCGCTCTCTCGCAGGGCAAGGAGGCGCCCTTCAACAACTTCAACCCGTCCTGCCTGTTCCCCGCCTGCCGGGACTACTGGACCTACCACGGCTCCTTCACCACGCCGCCCTGCGAGGAGTGCATCGTGTGGCTGCTGCTGAAGGAGCCCATCACGGTCAGCTCCGACCAGGTGAGCGCCCGCCGTGGGGGCGGGGCTCCGGGTCTGCAGGGCCCCGCGGGGTGCCGGCGCTAACCAGAAAGCCTGTGTGTGTGTGTGTGTGTGTGTGTGTGTGTGTGTGTGTGTGTGTGTGTGTGTGTGTGTGTGAAAGGCACGCAGTCCTGTCTGGCTCTTGGCAACCTCATGGACTGTAACCCACCAGGCTCCTCTGACCACGGGATTCTCCAGGCCAGAATCCTGGAGTGGGTAGCATTTCCCTTCTCCAGGGGATCTTCCCAACCCAGGGATCAAATCCAGGTCTCCCCCAATGCAGGCGGATTCTTTACCAGCTGAGCCACCGGGGAATCCCTAAGAGTAGACAGAGTGTGTGTGTGGAAGTCTCTGAAAATATAAACCTGCTAAATAGGTGCTTACCCAATCTCTACCGCTGGCGCTTTCATAGTTTGGCCTGGTTAATTACCATCAGCCTGTTTAACTTTCTAAAACTCAGCTTCCAGAGGGTACCAGGCTAAGTGCAAAACATTTATAGATGATGGTGGGTGGGTGGTGCTGTTCAGTCAGTCGATCAGTCGTGTCCAACTCTCTGTGACCCCACGGACTGCAGCACGCCAGACCTCCCTGTCCACCACCAACTCAAAGCTTGCTCGAACTCATGTCCATCGAGTTGGTGATGCCATCCAACCATCTCATCGTCCTTGCTAATTTGGAGAACCCCAAATACTGAGGACTGCTTAGCAGATGGGATGGTAAATACAGCCTTGGGGAAAGGATGGGAAGAGACTGAACATCCTTGTGAGGTGTCAGCTTCCCTGGTGGCTCAGAATGTGAAGAATCTGGCTGCAATGCAGGAGACCCGGGTTCGATCCCTGGCTCAGGAGAATCCCTGGAAAAGGGAATGGCAATGCACTCCAGTATTCTTGCCTGGAAAACCCCATGGACAGAGGCACCTGGTGGGCTGCAGTCCACGGATTGCAAGAGGCAGACACAACTAGTTCCTCAGTTTTACAGCTAAGGAGGCCGATGCCCAGAAAGGTTAAGTAATTTGCTTATGACCACACAGCCAAGGGTAGCATCTGAGATTCCACCTCTCCTCTGTCTGCTTTCAAATGCCTTTGGTCTTCTGCTTAGGCTTCCCTTCCTGTAAATTACAGTCATGTAAATTGACTCCATTAACTTACGCAGTGAAGGCCAGTTGAGCTTATTACTTGCATTAACACTGTCTTCCACTCTTATATATAATTCATAAGATTAAGATAATTGTTTCAGAATTCCAGATGAAAAGGTTTTAATTACAGGGCATAGTGATCCTCTACAAAAGGAAGAAAAAGGTTGTGTTTTTTTGTTCTTTTTTTACCAAAAAGAGGTTGTTCTTACTCGGGAACTGGCAACCAGTAACTCTAGACTGAACACTGGAGACGGGTTTTGTGGTTGGCTCGTTCAGAAAGCCAGCGATCTCTCTCTGTCCCACGCTTAGCGTCCGCTGGGGCTGGACGTGGTGTGACATCTCCCCTTCCCGCCTGCAGATAGCCAAACTGCGCACCCTGTGCTCCAGCGCGGAGAACGAGCCCCCGGTGCCCCTGGTGAGGAACTGGCGCCCCCCGCAGCCCATCAAGGGCAGGATCGTGAAGGCCTCCTTCAAGTGAGGCCACTGGAGCTCGCCCTCTTCAGGAAAGGAAGCCGACCCTGCAGAGCTTGGTCCCTCGCCTCCTCTTGGTGCTTCCGACTCCGGTATACTCCAGGTCCATCCCCGTGTTTCCACGCAGAGCAGAGCAGATGAGAGACGCCATCACCAGGAAATCAGAGCTACTATTCCCAGGATCTGATGTGAGAGCGCTTGGCCTCTGTGATAATCACCTTGCCTATAAAAGTAGCATTTCTAGGAAGGTTTCAAAGAAGAAGCAGAAGCAGGGTGCAGAGAGTAAAGACAGGGAAAAAGTGGCTGCTGGGCACCGTTTCTGTGTCATCTTAAATTTCACAGAACTTCCGTCTACCCTTTTCCTATGTATGATGCGTTATCCATCTTAAAGAAATAGTACTTCTATATGTGGGCGTAGAGGAGTCTGCAGATCCTGTAGCAGAAATTAAAGTGACTGTGAACATCAAGAATGGAGATGATTATGTGTTTTAACCCTTAAATAAACCAATAAGGAGTGCATCATTTATTAACATTTAAAACCGCTGTAGAGATTGCCTGGTTTTGTTTATCAACGAAAGTAAAACACACTGACCAGGAATTTTTTAAAAAATTTGACCCATTACTTGAATGTTTTCTTCATGAAGATAGTTGACTTTATCCTGATATTTTTCTTTACCTGAAGGAGGGCCATTTATTTTTCATTTTACTACTTTTGTCTTTGCATGCTTCTTAAGGTAAAAAATGTCTCTGATGTATTTCCAGTGTGAGGGTGGGATTAATAAGTCCTAGAACTCGCAGGAGTGAATGACTGCCCTTGAAGTAACAGCAGTTGTACTGATCATCAAGACTAATAAAGACACGGATGCAGACACTTGAGAGTTACGTTCTTTGTGGAGGGGGGAACGTTGTGAGTTTGTTTTCATAACTGAAGGGACTCATTCTGAGTTTGACTGGAAGTTGCATTCCTTGTGGAGTGGCTAAAGCACTTCCTGGGGGCCTTCCAAGGAAACTGCCGACCAGAAGGGGCTTGTGTAGCCACAACTTTGACAGTGTGGACTGGTTAGGTTCGGGGGTCCTTATCAGTACCATGGTTGCTAACTTAGGGGCATGGAATTGTCAGACTGTAAGCTTTATGTCATTATTTTTTTAAATGAGCGTTGAGATGACGTCTGTCTGACACTGCAAACATCCATACATTTGAGACCTTCAAACGTGAAATATCTTTAGACATAAAGTCCAATTTTGCCGTTAGCAGTCTTGATGAACTCTCATCAGATCACTGGCTAATCTGTTAACTTACTTTTGAAAATGGCAGCAATAATTAATTACCCTAAGGAATGAGAATGGTATTGGGTCAGGAGAGTCCTGCAAAGCTGGAAGTCAAGCCATGTGACGGAGTCCTGGGAGGCTAACGTTATTTAATAGATTACCACTTGGGTGAGGCTAAACCAGGTTGGTCACTGCAAACTGGGTGTGTTAATTAAATCCCTTGAAATTAGGAGGTGTGGAGTTTTCATCAATTAGTGGTAATACACAAGCCGATTCTCTCAGGGTACTTACTTGGTAATGCAGGGAGCGCTGCAAAAACACTTTGGTGGAGGAATGAAGGGCTTAATTCCAGCTACGGTGGCACTTGTTGAAGGATGGGCTGGACAAAGCTGCAGTGGGGTTGAGGGGAAATACCTAATCCAGGAAAGGTATCTCCCTAGACCACGAGCTCCCTAATGGCATAGACTTGAATCTCATATGCTAACATTCCCCCCTTTTTTTGCCTAGTATGGTGTCTGGCACTTAATAAGCCCTCGGCAAATATTTGGTGAATAAATAATGTCATGAACATGGATAAACCCAGGACAAATACTTAGCTTCTTGAACAACACAGGATGAAGATTCATACTTTTTTTTTTTCTTCATTTCATTTAGTTTGGGTCTCCTTGGAAAGTGATCTCTTTAGCTTTAGGTTGTAGCTTCCCAGTAGAATATATATTCCCCACCCCTCACCCAAGTCATTGCCAATGATCACAATTATCACTCAACTTAAAACTTCCTCTCAACTTCTGTCTGCCTGCAACTCTAAAGTGCTGAGTTCCTATAAATGTCCACTAGAACATCAAAACCACACTTGTAGTCTGTATTCAGTGGGAGGATCATTTTTTCTGATCACGGACAGGCTTCCAAACAAAGACAGGCGACTTGGGTAGGAGCTGCTGTGGTGAAAATGTTTCACATCTGTGAACTCTTGTTCTTGAGGATATAATCACTTCAGGTATTTTAAAACTTCAACAAAGGGCAAAAACGAATTTTAAGGAAGGGTGTTATAATAGTCAGATGATAACCACCTTGAAAGTCTATGAGTGGGGCATCAATAAGAATTTACTGAATATAGGGCCTTGTTACCTTTGGAGGCTGCAAATATAATTCCCACCCATTTAATGGGGAGACAGAGTATATTTATGAAGAAGTAAATAACTGTTCAGGACCACTGGTTCAGAATTCTTTACGTGCAATCGGTGAATATTTATGTAGATGAATGGCAAGAATTCTACACAGAACGTGTAAAATGGCAGATTTCAGTGTCCAACTATAATCATTTATATAATTCAATAAGTATGGGTGAAATTGATCAACTATAAACAAGCTTGGAGAGATATGGAAAATTAGTATGTTACTCAAATAAGAATAGGTGCAAATGAAATTGTTCTAACCATACGATCCAAAACCACATCAGACACCACGCATAAATAAAATTAGTTAGATTTTAGTTTCTCCTCTAAAACCTGCTTATATGATATTTTAATATCAAATTAAAATGGACTATGGACATGAGCAAAATACATTATTTTAGCAGAGAAAGAATAAGTGAGAAGTAAGAAAAAACAACTGCAGATGTTATTTTTTTAGAATTTTGGATTTAGTATGAATATTTAATAATTTTTTAAAAAACGACTCCTAACCAGGTAGCTCAGTGGTAAAGAATCCGCCCGCCAGTCAGGAGACATGAGCTTGATCTTTGGGTCAGAAAGATCTGCTGAAGAAAGGAAATGGCGGCTGTCTCCAGTATACTTGCCCGGGAAAGCCCATGGATAGAGGGTCCTGGCAAGATACAGTCCACGTAGTGGCAAAGAGTCAGACCTGACTCAGGGGCTAAACAAGTTCAACACCTAAGACTTAAAATGCAAATGAGAAGGCAAAATCATTTGCATGTTATTTTCATTTCGATCACTAGATGGCAGCAACATATTAAAAATTTCATTTGGGTCACTAGATGGCAGCAAAATAATGACAAAGATGACAAGTGAAATGCCATTTGTAGAGCAATAAGGGTTTTTATTTTTAAATCCTGAACATCCTATCTCCTTTTCTCAGACGTTCAGCATTAACCATCAGTACCTATCTGCAACAGAAAAGACGGTGAGAGTCTTACACGGTTCTGAGAATTTTCATAGCCAAATGTGAGCCCAGGCTTCTCTGGTGGCTCAGCAGGGGGAGTCAATCTGCCTACAATGCAAGAGACACAGGCGACGTGGGTTCCATCCCTGGGGCGGGAAGATCCCCTGGAGAAGGGAATGGCGACCCACTCCAGTATTCTTGCCAGGAGAATCCCATGGACAGAGGTATAGTCTGTGGGGTCACAAAAAAGTCGGACATGACTGAGCGACTAACACTTTCAATTTGTGAAGCCTATGAGTTGGTAGTTGCTACACTAAAATTGAGACACATGAGAAATGAGATTTTTACAGCCCCGTTCAGTCTTCTGGAGACCTGGGTGCAAGGTACACAACACTCCCCAGATACATGCCCTCAGGCAAGTTAACTTCTCTCTGCCTCACTCTCCTATCATAGTAACTGCTAGAGGGTTATTTTAAGAATTAAATGAGTTAATACACCTAAACCTCTTCAGTAGCTTTTCTAGCATGTAACAAAACTTTGGGCTTCCCTGATAGCTCAGTTGGTAAAGTATCTGCCTGCAGTGCAGGAGACCCCGGCTTGATTCCCAGGTTGGGAAGATCCACTGGAGAAGGGATAGGTTACCCACTCCAGTATTCTTGCCTGGAGAATCCCATGGACAGAGGGGCCTGAGAGGGATACAGTCCATGGGGTTGCAAAGAGTCAGACACAACTAAAGAGACTTAACACTAACCGTTATCTTCTGTGAATTAATTTTACTTCAACCAAGAAAAAATTCTAATGGCTTCTTCAATACCTAAAACCATGCTTCTTTCTCTATGTAAGGTCATGAATCCATATCTTAGCATTTCAGAGGATACTTGGGAGTTACTATAGTGAGCTCCCCTCATGAGTTTCCTCTGTGCGTGGCATTAGGGAAAATGCTATTTGAAAACAAGGGTGATAACTCTTGTCACATTCTTTTCAGCAGGAAAACCAAGCTGTGGCCACACTGAAAACAAGCGCAAAGCTAGAAGGAGTGATTTGGGGAAGGCTCAGAAAATGTTTCTGGAGGAAGGTTTTATTCTGAATCTCTGCACCTGAGCTTCTGAGAACACATATGATTGGCAAAACATTCAAAGACTCAACCAAAATAGACAGGTGGGGAACCGAGATGGTCAGTCTGCTTTGCTGACTTAGCAATGTTGGCAGAATAGAGTCCCTTGGAGTGCTCCGTAAAGTGGAAAATCTATCCTTGTGGTAAGTACGGAAAATCTCCTGCCATGAAATTAATCTGGGGCTTGTCTGGGCACGACATAAAATCAGAATCCTGAATGAGGTCCACAAGTCATCCATCCATTGGGAGGCAACTCAGCTCCAATTGTATGGAAGGAAGCAAAACAGTCAAGGCATAAAATCCAGGATCCAGGAGATGATGAGAGAGCCAATTAAGCCCTTTAGATTTGAAGGCATTTAATGGCAGCCACTTGACAACTTGACCAGGCAGATAATCACAGGTAATCAGCAGGGTAATAGCGAGAGTAACCGTGTAGTCACTGGGGACCACGTGCACAGCAGCGGTGTAGAACCCAGTGATTTAAAAGCTAATTTTAGCCAGGTGAGAATCGACTGCGTGTGGTAAACAAGGAATCCGATTCTCCCTTGTATTTAAGTTATTCCCAGGTAGCGCAGCCTGGAAGCTCAGGAAAAATATTTTGGTCTTTAAATGTTTAAGCCATATCCATGTATTTCTACCATACTCCCTCAACTCATGTGAAATTTGGGTGGTTCCAAACACATTAGTTCAAGGGAAGTAATTCCCCCAAGGGCACTTGAATCCCTTGAAAGTATACTACAAATGGAAGTCCTTGAAAATACCAGGCAACCTAGGCTTAAAGAATTCGCCCTTCTCGCTCCTGTGTGTGAGATTAGTTTAATGGGACACAAGACCCCGGTGCAGCGACCTGTCGTGGGCAGGGAGATTGTAGAAGCCAAGCAGAGAAGACAGAAGTGGGGGGGGTCCAGCCCAGGAAAAACTGAGAAGCAAGCAGGAAAAGATGCAGTTAGAAAGTGAGCAATAAGGAAACTCTAGTCCAGTGACACGGAGAAGGCAACGGCACCCCACTCCAGTACTCTTGCCTGAAAAATCCCAGGGACGGAGGAGCTTGGTAGGCTCCAAGCTCCATGGGGTCGCACAGAGTCGGACACAACTGAAGCAACTTAGCAGCAGCAGCAGCAGTCCCGTGACAACTTAGGGATTGGGTTCTCACACCAGGAATTACTTTCAAGAGTTAACAAGCTAACTTGTCAATTCTATCTGTAATGTAAGTCAGTGTATGTGTGTGCAGACGTGTGTTTGTGTGATGACCAGTCTGGGCAAAGAGGTTTTAGGAGGGTAAGGACTTTGTCTTGTGATGCCTCAGAGGCCCCAGGACTCAGCAGTTATCTGGATCATAGGGCTTGAGAATTATCTGCTGAATGAAAGGAGGAGCGAATGGACGGATGGACAGATGGACAGATGGAGGCGGCAGAGGGGATCCGAAAACAGTGCATGCCGATCCAAGTCCATGAGCTGGCGGGAGTTCTGTGCTTATCCATGGAGGGACAGGGAGTGACATCCCGAGGGGTCTCGACAAAAGAGCGGTTTCTGCTGCTGTCTGGGCGTGTCTGAACAGAGAATGGGGAGTAGGCAGAGACAGCTGTTTTACAGACACCCAAACCTCATCATCTTGCAAATTCAACTAGGTAGAGAAGAGACATATTTTATAATATAAAAGAGAGATATGAAAGGAGACTCTACCAGAACATTTATCTCTTAGCACCCATGCTTCTCATATGCAGTTTGAAGGTAGCTGGCAGTGAGCCCGTGACTCTGGACTCTGGCGATACGAATTGGCACTGTTTATGCTAGGGCTTGAACTTTTATAAATTTGCCTTTATTTTCTTATTTGCGATTTTTAGTTCTCCTTTTCCTTCACCTTTGTGCCCATTGCAATTCCACACACATTATAAAGATAATTCTTTAACTCAAATGCTTTTGGTGTGGCCAGCAATGACCCAAGTGTGATAGTTTTGAAAATTCAATAAACATTTTCAGCTGACACATTCTGCCCCACCCAAAGCGAACTGGTAAATGTCCTGCCTCCCATAAACAACACAGACAAATATACCCCATACGTCCTTATGCACTTATAGTTACTACTTGGAGCTTACTTTACAGTATAGTGGAGTATTTGGGGGGGAAAAAAAAAAAGTTTACCCAGACAGTAAATTTACCAGAAATCAAACTCAAGTTACCTCTTGATGGATGGGGAGGAGAAGAAGAAATGGTACCAGGCAGCTGAATTTGTAACTTGAAGAGTAAATCTCTGGTTGCCTGCATAATTGTTTTTTTTTTATTACTTAAAGAAGTATTTTAGTGATATTTCATCAGAGGTCTGATTTATTTCTTTCAGTTTGTTTTTTCTAACAGAAGGCCTGTTGTCAAGATTGTGAGGTGTACTAAGCCTCTTTTCCTTAGCAGCTTAATTGATATGAAACATTGATTAGGCCCCAGGAGGGCTGGGGAGTTTCAGAGGAATTATGAAATAACCATAAGGAGCAAAGAAGAAAAAGTTTGAGCTTGTTAAGAATGGAGTGGTTTTGGCTGGGCAAAAGCATTCAATATTTGACGTATAATTTTATTTTTTTTAGAGTTTTTAAATTTAACATGTATTGTTTTCTAAAGTCTCTGTCGAATCTGTTACAGCATTGCCTCTGTTCATTTTTGGCTGCGGAGCACGTGGAATCCCAGCTCCTCGACCAGGGATCAAACCCATACCCCGCTCCCTACCCAACCCTGCAACACTGGAAGATGAAGTCCCAGCCACCAGACCACCAGGGAAGTCCTTTGATGTGCAATTTTGAAAGTATACACAAGACACCAAACAGCCTTTTTCTTCAAAGGATTTCATGCTTTCCGAAAGCAGTTAGGTGTAGAGAATGAGACACAGAAGCATCACAAAGGAGGAAAGAAATGGAAAACAGAAGGAAAGCTTCAGACACTGCTCAAGAGAAACTGTGCCAAACGTGGCTGTGCTGCTGAGGGGAAGGCCTTATCGGGCATGGCCAAGGTGCCCAGCACGCTGGGCACGAAATACGCGGTAAACAGTGATATCAGCGTCACTGCAGAGAGGGGGAGATAGCAGAGCCCAGGGCAAAGGCACCCTGCAAAACCTGGGCCTGGGCACCTGGGCCTCTGCGCCAACAGAGACCCAGACTCTGTGGCTGATGCAGCCACAGGGCCCAGTTTTAGAACACAAACCACGATACAGAATTTCTAAAAATAAACTTTAAACTCACAGCATTATGCTACCGTCTATGCTATGAAATATAAATAAAGTGGACGTTCTCAGGGGGCCAAAAATCACTCTGAAGAGAAACAGTCTTTTTTCCCTGCTCTGGAGCAGGCCCTGACGTGCATGCCTACGTGTGTGCCGCGCAGGCGAAGCGGCTGGTCGGGAGGCTTGCACGCGCAGGGTCAGCTCAAGCAGGCTCCTGCCAGCCCGTCAGCTCTGTCCTGTAATTCCGCTCCTCACCGGGTAACCGCTGTATTCACTGTCTCCCCGAGTTGGGAGGAGCTGAAAGTAGAAGGGATCGCCATCACAGGTGTCGAAAAACAGTGCAAACGGGCCCTGCTGTGGCTTGTGAGCAGTGTAGCATGCGGTTTCGGCTGACCAGTTTTGACCTTGGGTTGGTTGGTTGTTTTTTTTTTTGACTTGGTTATAAACTCTTTTGCTGCTGCTGCTGCTAAGTCGCTTCAGTTGTGTCCAACTCTGTGCGACCCCGTAGACGGCAGCCCACCAGGCTCCCCCGTCCCTGGGATTCTCCAGGCAAGAACACTGGAGTGGGTTGCCATTTCCTTCTCCAGTGCATGAAAGTGAAAAGTGAAAGTGAAGTCGCTCAGCCCAGTCGTGTCCGACTCCTAGTGACCGCATGGACTGCAGCCCACAAGGCCCCTCCATCCACGGGATTTTCCAGGCAAGAGTACTGGAGTGGGTTCCCATTGCCTTCTCTGATAAACTCTCAGCATCATCAAAGATGACAAAGGAAAAAAACAAGGAAGAGAGGAAAGATAAAGACATCCCATCACGTCAAAGGATGTTGGCTATACCATTCCTTTTTTCCCCTAAAATATTAACGTACAGAAATTTATTCATCCAAGTGTATATTACATTCCCTGCTCAAGTGGAAGAGAAACAGAGAGAAAGGAGAAGGGAGAGGAAGAGGGGGAGGAGGAGAACAGGAAGGAAAGACACAGGGATGGGAAGTGCTGAGAACAACGGAGGTGGTTTGCACAGAGTGACTGAGAACGCTGCGGCCTGTAAAACAGACAGTTCTGGTGAAGTGGTAAAGCAAACTCACATAAGCAATATGAAACAACGAAGCATCAAGAAAGTGCTGTGGAGATTCAACGTCAGGTGTGGTTTTTTCAGATTATAGACTGCTTGTCTCCTATCCCCAAATTCTCATTGAGCAGTCCAAAACTTTCAAGATCTTTCCTTGCATAAAACAGACTTAATTTCTCTTTAGAGTTAACCTGGATAAGTAAAAAATTAACAAGGTTATAAAATGTAACCATTTCTGTATCCTGTGGCCTATCTATATATTTCCTAGGGTAATAAAAATGCCCTTTTCCCATCTGTATACTTTTAAGACAGTTTTCAGAAAACCAGACTGACCTGGATCGAGGCCTTCCAGGGAGGCCTGGCGTGCTGCAGTCCACGGAGTCACAAAGACTCAGGCGCGACTGAGTGGCTGGACAGCGAGCCTGCCGCGGGCTATCCTGGCGTGAGTGAGGCCCCAGAAGCGTCCAGTGACTTACTCCTGCTTTTAGGAGGGGTAAAAGCCAGGTTCTCATGGGCTGAAAAAATTATACGGAGACACTTGAGGGCACCCTAAACAACAGCTTAACACAGCAACGACAAAGTCATTAAAAGTATACATTCAAATTTAACATTCGGGGTGGGAAAGACTGTTTTGCTCTATGATAACAGTAAATCTTGCCCTTGGTAAGGGGGAAAAAGTTACTTGTCATGCCTATAATTCCCCTTGTATGGAAAAATTAAATTGTTCTTGTTTCTAAAAGGAAGTTAAAAATTCCCCATGCAACCTGGTGATTTATAAGCAAATGAGAAGTTGAATCATGTGATGAAGTTACTGCTAACATGTACCAGCTATCATGATTCAGACAGGAGAGCTGTTATTGGAGACGCGCTGAAGCTAAGTGAGCAATCATTGGAAAGTACAGTGGTGAGATTTTACATTTTCTATCCCATCCAACCAACAAAAATGAGTGAAGGCATATTGTGGGCAAAGAACCATCCCAGGGCTCTTGTCTTGCTGGACCCATACATAATTTTTACAAAAGCATTACCTTATGGATACCCCTAAGGCAGGGTTTCACGATCAGGGTACTATTAACATTTGGGACTGAGTAATTTTTGTTTTTGTTACAGGGAGCTGCTCTGTGAATTACAGGGTGTTTTACAGCACTATAGAGGCCCGTAGCACACTGGCCCTCACCAGTGGTGACCGGTTGATTGAAACAATATTTGAATTTACCAACTACTTTTAAAAGCTAAATAGACTTAGTTATAAGAAAAAGTTGAGATGTTCCTAGGTTATCATGAAAGAAAAAGACACATTGAGGAACTAACGCTTTCAAAGTCAGAAGAGCCGTTTCCTAAGGGAAGTTGAGTTCATCCGGTTATTAGCTGAATCCTGTGCTGTGCTTAGTCACTCTGTCGCGTCTGACTCTCTGCAACTGCATGGACTGTAGCCCGCCAGGCTCCTCTGTTCATGGGATTCTCCGGGCAAGAGTACTGGAGTGGGTGCCATGCGCTCCTCCAAGGGATCTTCCCAACCCAGGGATGGAACCCAGGTCTCCCGCACTGCAGGCGGGTTCTTTACCAGCTGAGCTACAAAGGAAGCCCAAGAATACGGAGTGGGTTGCCATGCCCTCCTCCAGGGAATCTTCCCAACCCAGGGATGGAACCCAGGTCTCCCGCACTGCAGGCAGATTGTTTACCAGCTGAGCCACAAGGCAAGCCCTATTAGGTGTATACTTGGTGCTCTCTGCTGCTGCTGCTGCTAAGTCACTTCAGTCGTGTCCGACTCTGTGCGACCCCGTAGACGGCAGCCCACCAGGCTCCTGCCACTTCAGTGATTAGAGGGGCTTTGGCAGAAAACCCTAAAAATGACCAATATGTCGATATAACTTTGTTTTACAGAGTAGGGTGTGTGTGCTAAGTCACTTCAGTTGTATCTGACGCTTTGTGACCCCATGGACTGCAGCCCCCCAGGCTCCTCTGTCCTTGGGGTTCTCCAGGCAAGAACCCTGGAGTGAGTTGCTGTGTGCTCCTTTAGATCTTCTGGACTCAGGGATCGAGCTCTCAGCTCCTGTGGTCCTGCACTGCAGATTCTTGGCCGCTGAGCCGCTGGGGAAGCCCTTTCCAGAGGAGCACTTCATGCATAATCTGAACGCATTGCTACTGTGACACCGTGAGGCCGCCCAGCGGAGAGCTAGGTACCCAGACTCTGTTCTGGGACAGCCTGGGGCTGACTGAGCTGCATCGGAGCCTCAGGGCTATGTAAAATCCTCAGAATCGTGCTTGCAGCATTATCAGATTTCCAAAAATGTCTTTTTCTCTGTAAGAGAAGGAACTCCGAAAGTATTCCTTAAGTAAATGTGAGCTTTTTCATCCAATTTAGAGAAACAGAAAAACCAGCTCATGATTTTACAATAGCAAGTCCTGTAATAACAATTAAACCATGTATTCAATAAAGAAAATGTTCCAGAACCATCAGTTCAGTTCAGTCGCTCAGTCGTGTCCGACTCTTTGCGACCCCATGAATCGCAGCACGCCAGGCCTCCCTGTTCATCACCATCTCTCGGAGTTCACTCAGACTCACATCCATCGAGTCAGTGATGCCATCCAGCCATCTCATCCTCGGTCGTCCCCTTCTCCTCCTGCCCCCAGTCCCTCCCAGCATCAGAGTCTTTTCCAATGAGTCAACTCTTCGCGTGAGGTAGCCAAAGTACTGGAGTTTCAGCTTTAGCATCATTCCTTCCAAAGAAATCCCAGGGCTGATCTCCTTCAGAATGGACTGGTTGGATC
>SJYT01037001.1:0-18627 GCA_006410635.1 Cephalophus harveyi | reverse complement strand
CTCAGTCGTGTCTGACTCTGTAACTCCATGGACTGTAGCCCGCCAGGCTCCTCTGTCCATGGGATTTCCCAGGCAAGAATACTGGAGTGGGTTGCCATTTCCTCCTCCAGGGGATGTTCCCAGCTCAGGGGTTGAGCTCAGATCTCCTGCATTGTGAGCAGATTCTTTACCTCCTGAGCCACCAGGAAAGCCCTATGGAAGATTAAGGTGACCTTTTTTATTCCAAAGATAAAGAAGAATGCTCTCTACATGATGACCAAAGGTGATATAACTTTTAGAAATACATTTACTCACAAAGGCTAAATGGAACATAGAAAATAGATAAAATTAGAGATATGTGTATGAATTTATTTATTCACAGTAATTATGCATGAGAACATTTATTATTATTCTTGTTTAAAACAAGGTTTTGCACATGAAGAATATAAAGTGATAGGTCAGTTATTTCAGTCGGAAAAAATTTTTAAAAATTGAAAGCAAAGGGAAGAACACCATATGATTGATAATTTAGGCACACATATTTAGAATTTCAAATATCCCCATACATATATCTATAGATACATAAAATAAGTAAACTACAGGCAATAATTTTGTGAAAAAATAAAACCTCAAATTATTTTTTATGCTTATAATCCAGCCATACTGTACAAAAGCTAAGGGCTCTCACAGACAACTTTTCATGGAGAAAGCAAATGGTTAACAAATGGAAATATATATACCACCTCACAGATAACAAAATAATTGCAAAGTAAATCTCTTTAGTGTGCCCATCTTCACATTTTTTATGTGAGTATCCAGAGAGAGAGAAGAGATACTAGGATACATACGTTACAAAAAATGCTATTGTAGGGATATATTTGCATAAATCCCTTGGTTAGAATCTTTCTAATTAATATGGAAACTGTCAAAATGTCCATCTTAAAATAAAATGAAACGCCCTCATTTCACTGTATGTCACTCCACCACTAATTTGCTATTTTTCTAGTCTTGTTATTTAGTAATACCACAGCACTTATGTTCCGCTTTTACTGGGAGCATTTTATGCCTCCCATTCCCTCTTCTTAACGGACATGTTTTTATCATTGAATTGTCAACACTGAGCCTGCCTTACTGAGGCCAATATTTGCTTCTCTGGCCAATTACTTTTGATATCTGAACTAGACTGGATTGGCTCACAGGTGACCTTTGATAGAGGCTCAAGGATTTCTTTTTCTCTAGTCCTCTCCCATGGGCTTGCCCGGTGGTGCAGTGGTAAAACATCTCAGGAGACATGAAACGCATGGGTTCGATACCCGGATTGGGAAGATCACCTGGAGTAGGAGACGGCAACCCATTCCAGTATTCTTGCCTGGAGAATCCTATGGGTAGAAAAGCTTGGTGGGCTACAGTCCATGGGGTCACAAAGGGTTGGACATGACTGCAGTGACTTACCACCAGCACCAGTCCTCTCCTGCAATAGCTACTGGGCTCTCACACTCACCTGGATGGGAACTGAGAGAAAGGTCTCTGTGTGGAAGTTCAAATGCCTCCTGGAGGGTTGATACTGGAGACTGAAGCTCTGTGTCACAAAACAGCAGGAAAGACTTAAAGACCAGCCAGACTTAGATCTCCAAAGGAAACACATCCTATGAAGTCCAAGATTTCTCAGGCTGAGGGAATTGCAGCAGAAGAGTTTTATAGCTCACTTTGTATTCTGATTAGGTATCTTTTCTGTTGTAACCCACATTTATGTCATGATTTCCCTACGGAACACAGGTCTGGACAGAAGGAAATATTTCCAGCTCACTCTCTGCTCCTAGGAGACCAGGTTACAAGCAGGATGAATTTAGATTTTATTTCTCCTTCTTCATGAACTCTCCTGCATCTGGAGGTCTAAATCTCTCAGCACATTTTCCCAGCCTGAGTTAAAGTTTCCTCAAAGTTTAAGACTGTGAATTCTCTCTTGATTAGGTCCCTCGAATCTACCAATCATTGACTAGACAGCTCTTGATAGCTCTAGAAAATTGTTATTCCCCTTTTTACAAGTAGAATAACATTGTCCTTTCATATAAAACTTTGGGGACTACACTGCTTGCATTCCTGAATCTTTTCCCAAAGCTATTAGAAATTTCATACTTGGTTTCAGAAATTAGAACCCTCATTTAGCCTCTCATTACAAAATGATTGTTATTATCAGACATATTTAAATATTTTTATATACCATTACCTTCCTTGGAAATTACAGTCTGCTTTAATTTTATAGAAGTTCATTCTGTGATGTTGTCCTCTTATGCACCTCATTCTCCATTGTAAAAAAGAGATTCAGACAGGTTTAATGTTCTGATCAAAGTTTTAAACAAGTAAGAGAATGCATCTTGACTGGACTCTCTCGGGATGCTTC
This sequence comes from Cephalophus harveyi, assembly GCA_006410635.1. NCBI lineage: Eukaryota > Metazoa > Chordata > Mammalia > Artiodactyla > Bovidae > Cephalophus > Cephalophus harveyi. Next base: position 16,247 of record SJYT01037001.1, on the reverse strand, counting down.
CAGTTCTCAAACTCTGAGACAGAGATTGTCAACCAAAGACCATCTTACAACTGGTGATATTTGGCTTGCCTGTAGAGCTGCCACTGAAAATCTGTGCAGAACAGCATTCAACACGGATGATTATACTGCCACAAATGTCAACAGTGAGAAAGTGAGAAAATTTATTCTAGACCAGCATGTCTCTAATTCACTATTTCCACAAATTGCTAAGTGTTGTAGTTCAAATTCAAATCATGATTCAACAAGTCTGATTGAGGTAGCCCAAGATCTCTGCATTTCTATCAAGATGCTAAATGTTATTGATGCTGCAGATCCTGGCCTGTGGACCACAATTTGAGCAGCAAGACAGTGGTCATGAATTTGACCCATGTGTTGGTAGTCTTAGGTCTTTACCAAAAATATTTCATGTATGCAATTTTGAAAGAAAATAGTTTCACTTACTTTATAGTGATAAATTTATTTGATTTTTTATTTATGTAAAATGAATGACATCAAATAATTTCTGTCTGAAAAATACTTTGCAATAGGCAGAATAAAGGGGCTTCCTAGGTAGTGCTAGTGGTAAAGGATCTGCCTGCCAATGCAGAAGCAAGAAAGGCAATTTCAGTCCCTGGGCTGGGTTGATCCCCTAGAGTTCCTGGACAGTTCCATGGACAGAAGAACCTGTTGGGTTACAGTTCACTGGGTTGTAAAGAGTCAAAGTGACAAAACGCAGGCAGAATAAAATCCTCAGAAACTATGTCCTCATCATATTCCCAAGAACTTTTAAACATCCTAGCTTGCACTGCAAGAAAAATTGCAATAGCAGATGCAATGAGATTGTTAATTAATCTTGATATAAGAAGATAGGCACAGATTATCCAAGTTGTACTAATGTAATCACTGCTGCTGCTGCTGCTAAGTCGCTTCAGTCGTGTCCGACTCTGTGCGACCCCATAGACAGGAGCCCAACAGGCTCCCCCGTCCCTGGGATTCTCCAGGCAAGAACACTGGAGTGGGTTGCCATTTCCTTCTCCAAATGTAATCACAGTAACCCTTTAAAAGTGGGAAAGAAGAAGAAATGAAGTGAGATAGGCAGTTAAAAAGGCTATGCACCTGGGTTTGAAGATAGAGGAAGGACCATGAGCCCAGGAATGCTGGTGGTCAATATAAATAAAATAAGAAAGGGAATACTTGTCCTCTGGAGTGTCCATGAGGATCAAGGACCTGCCAGCATTTCAATTTTAGCCAAAGAGACCCATTTCAGGTTCCTGACCTTCTAGAATTTCAAGATAGACATTCAGTATAAACTCCTGGTGTGGTAATTTATTACAGGAGCAAGATGAATCTAATACAGATATTTGTTCAATCAGATATTGGCCCACTGTGCTGAGTTTAAGCTTTTCAATACAGTCAGTGAGCCCCTCTTAAAAGGCATTCTGTGTTGAATTCCTATTTTAAATATAAGACAACTAGAGTCAGTTTGGAGAAATTTTGCCCCATTAGCTGGTACAGGGAATTTCACATTGCCCAATATAAATATTGGAGAAGGAAATGGTAATTGTCTCCAGTATTCTTGCCTGGAAAATCCCATGGACAGAGGAGCCTACAGGGCTACAGTCCACAGTATCACAAGAGTCAGACACAATTTAGGGACTAAACAATAACAACAAATGTAAATATAGTTCTGACTTTAAGATCTTGGAGAATTTAAGATTAAAAAAAAGTAAATCATTATCAAAATTAAGATCACACATTCTATTTTACATCTTCCTGTTAAACTTTTTTTTTCACTTTGTTGCAAATATTTTTGTTTCATTTTTTTGTCTTATTTATGTATTTATTCATTTTTTACTTTACAATATTGTATTGGTTTTGTCATACTTCAACATGAATTCGCCATGGGTGTACACGTGTTCCCAATCCTGAACCCCCCTCCCACCTCCCTCCTCATTATATTCTATTTATGTTAATTCAAGCATTTATGCTTTCATGACTATCCTTCCAACTCTCTCTCAAGTTTTCTTCTAAAATATGGATAGGATTACAAATGAGACTGTGTCCATGTATATGTATGGATGAGTGTGGCTGTTTGAGAAAAAGGTGTATACAAATACATTCATGTACTTCTAAACTTGAAAATTGTGGACTCAGCAAAGTATTTCTATACATTTCATTCATTTTTCACAACATTCAAGTGAGTTAGAATTAATCATCTCACAATTTCTTATGAAATAAGCAAAACTGAGGCTAAGAGCAAATTATATTATTAACAACATTAAAAATGAATTAAAACATCTTGTGCACTTTCTGAAATCATACACAAATTGAATAATGTTTTTATTTTTTGAAATCCAGAAGATTGTATATTTTAAACATGTGCAGTTTATTATATGTAATTACACTTTAATGAATTAGTTAAGAATTAAACATTTCATTGGTACATTGTTTAGCATAGTATGTTAAGCACATGTAGTTGAGTCAAACCTAAAACTGGTGAGAGAGAGCCCCTCTAAGTGGTCTAGTGGGAGTCAGCCCCATTGGCTCAGCCAGTGAAGAGTGTGCAGGGGACCTGGGTTTGATCCGTGGGTCAGGAAGACCCCTTGGAGGAGGAAATGGCAACTCACTGCAGTATCCTTGCTTGAGAAATCCCATGGACTGAGGAGCCTGGTGGGCCTTACATGGGGTCACAAAACACAGCTTACTGACTAAACCACCACCAGCTCCTCTAAATAGGAAGAAACAAAATATCACTTATGGATATAGTCATGGTGAAATTTAGATAAAACAGTTAACATTTGAGAAACCCATTTTTTTCTTGTTAAACTAACCTGCATACATAAAAGGAAGAATTTGACATAAAGTGGTTCAAAAGAGAGAAGCATTACAACTGCACACAACATCGTGAGTGAGCCTTTATAACACAACATAGAGCCTGACAGCTGACAGTAGACCCACGAGGAGACAAATCAGAACTCAGATAAAATCCCCGTCATAGAAATCCGTTTGATCATAAATCCATTATATTAGACCATTTTCTATTTTTTCTTTATTTTACTTTATAATATTGTATTGGTTTTGCCATACATCAACATGAATCCACCACGGGTGTACACGTGTTCCCAATCCTGAACCCCCCTCCCTCCTCCCTCCCCATACCATCTCTCTGGGTCATCCCAGTGCACCAGCCCCAAGCATCCTGTATCCTGCATCAAACCTAGACTGGCGATTCGTTCCTTACATGATATTATACATTTTCAATGCCATTCTCCCAAATCATCCCACCCTCTCCCTCTCCCACAGAGTCCAAAAGACAAACTAGTACAGCCACTATGGAGAACAGTGTGAGATTCCTTAAAAAACTAGACCATTTGCTTTTAGGATGATTTTCTATGTAGCAGCAGCTAACTAATACAATAAGCAATGTGAAGAAAAAAAAAAAAAAAACTGAGGGAAGTTATAATAACATGCTGCTTTTTTCCTAGGCAACTGTTGTGATGTTTGAATAGCATTCATGATTTCCCTGTTATTCAAGTTTATTTCATACAGTTGTGTTAAAAGGGGATTCCACTGACTTCCCTGGTGGCTCAGACGGTAAAGCGTCTGCCTACAATGCGGGACACCCGGGTTCAATCCCTGGGTTGGGAAGATCGCCTGGAGAAGGAAATTGCAACCCACTCCAGCATTCTTGCCTGGAAAATCCCATGGATGGAGGATCCTGGTTGGCTACTGTCCATGGAATCGCAAAGAGCCGGACATGACTGAACGACTTCACTATCTTATATTTGTATTATTAGGAATTCCCTGATAGCTAAGTTGGTAAAGAACCCACCTGTAAAGCCAGAGATCCTGGTTTGATTCCTGGATCAGGAAGATCTGCTGGAGAAGGGATAGGCTGCCTACTCTAGTATTCTTGGGCTTCCCTTGTGGCTCAGCTGGTAAAGAATCCTCCCGCAATGGGTGAGGGGACCTGGGTTTGATTCCTGGGTTGGGAAGATCCCCTGGAGAAGGGAAAGCCTACCCACTCCAGTATTCTGGCCTGGAGAATTCCATGGACTATACAGTCACAGAGTTGGACATGACTGAGTGACTTTCACTTTCATATTATTTGTTGACTACTCTTTTTGTGGAAATGACACAACTTGGGATGGGGGAAATACTCCATTTAGAGCAATGGAAGGAATGTTATTTGTAAGCAGTAATGAAAAACTGCAAGCAGAAACATAAAGATATAATTAAACCAAACACTACTTCACCCCAACAATAAACCCCTTCATGAATGAACACCGTGAAAAACTATTTGACATGGTAATAATCTGACATAAAGTTTTGCTACATCATGCTTAGAATCCTCTTTGAATCAAGACCTTATAATGTCAAAGTCTTTATTGAAATTTGCATCAGACAGACAATTGGAGACATACATCTGATGCTCCTTTTTGCCAGTATCTCCTGTAGGCAACATGGACACTGAGCTAAATGGAGAACAGTACACTGTGAGGGAGTAAAATCAGCTGACCAGTTATGAAACACACTCTCTGCTAATGTCCATGAATACATTTTCAGATAGAGTAATTATTGTAGTGATGTTCCAAGTTATACTGAACTAAAAATTATAAACTGGTTTCATATTTGCCACTTCTATGGAATTATGTAATTGTTTTTGTTGTCAAGATTTTTTTTTTCTTTTTTCCATATAAGTAGCACAATTCATGATTATACTTTTAGTAAAGTGGAAAAAAAAATGACTCAGTGTAAAGTATTTTATCTCAGAAGAATTTATTCTTAAGAAATTGCCAATTTACATATATTTCACATTTTCAAGTCAATTTTGGAGAGTCAAAAAATGACAAAATAAAAACTATGCATGACAGAGAACAGAAAAGTTAATAAAGAGTTTTTTTTTTAATTGTATAGAGAAGTTGAAATCAAAGAAAACTAAATACCAAGCAGTCAGTTGAAGAAACGATTGCTATAATCACAAAACAATCAAAGAGTCAAAGTACCTGGCTCTGGGGCTTTCAGCCTGGGTATCATGGACATTTCTTCAGCCCAAGAGAAAATGGCCCTTTCATAAAAGTTCCCATCCCAAAGAATCTTTTCAGAGCCCTCTTTATGTCTTCATTTCTCAAACTGTAGATGAAGGGGTTCAGCATGGGTGTGACCACAGTGTACATCACCGAGCCTGTTGCACTTGAGTGGGGACTGTGGGTAGCAGCAGAGTTAAGGGACACTCCTAAGCCAGAAAAATAAAATAAGGAGACAATGGAGAGATGAGACACACAGGTTGAAAATGCTTTATACTTTCCATGGACTGATGAGATTCCACAGATAGAGGATACTATCTTCAAGTAAGAGTAAATAATACCAGTCAGGGGACCACCACCAATAATCACAGCTCCAAAAGACAGCACTGTGTTATTGAGGAAAGTGTCATAACAGGCAAGTTGGACAAGCTGTTTGGTTTCACAGAAAAAGTGGTGTATTTCCAAGTCTGAGCAGAAGGACAAATGCAACACCATTAAGCTGTGTAGCAGTGAGTACGTTGCACTTATTAGCCAGGACACCAGAACCAGACATCCACAGAGCCAGGGGTTCATGATGACTGTGTAGTGCAAAGGCTGGCAGATGGCCATGTACCGATCATAGGCCATCACAGCCAGGAGAAAGTCATCTAATCCTCCAAACAGAATGTAAAAATACATCTGGGTGATGCAGCCTTCATAGGTTATGACTTGGCTCTGCATCTGGATATTCCACAGCATCTTTGGGATAGTGGTGGAGGTGAAGCAGATGTCTACAAAGGACAGGTTGGAGAGGAAGAAGTACATGGGGGTGTGGAGGTGGGAGTCTGAGCTCACAGCCAGGATGATGAGCAGGTTTCCAAACACAGTGATCAGGTACATGGAGAGGAAAAGTCCAAATATGAGGGGTCGCAGTTCTAGTTCCTCTGAAAGTCCCAGAAGAAGAAATTTTGAAATTTTTGTATTGTTCCTTGGTTCCATGTGGTAGAAGTGACTATTGAGAAAAAGAAAATACCAAGAATAATTTTCATTTGAACAGGCATAATTTACATAACTGAACTACTATAATTTCTATTTTGCTGGCAAGAAATTGATGTTAAGATGTTATATACAGATAAATTCTCCTTGAGGGTATACCCCATTTCACCTGTTATTAAAAATTTTTGTCCCATTCACAGTATATTTTTAAAGAGTTCATGTATTGGGTGGGCCAAAGATTTGCTCATTGTTTTTTTCCTGTAAGATGGATCTAGTAGCACTCACTTGTCTTTAACATCATTTGAAAATATTGTGTTCTATTATATTGTGACATATATATTGGCATGCATTTTTAAAAAATCAAAATTGGTGAATTTTTGTGTAGCTATTTTTTTTATTTTTTATTTTTTTGTTGGACATATGTTACTTCTTTTTTTAATATTTTTTTAATTGGAGGTTAATTACTTTACAATATTGTATTGGCTTTGCCATACATCAAATATTGAAGATGGAAGAGAAAAGCAACATTCTCAGAATTCTATTATTATTTCAAGAATAGTAAAAATGCAACAACAAAAGGTAAAAAAAAATGACAAAAAAGATTTGTGAAATGTATGAAAAAGATGATGTGACTGATCAAGCATGTCAAAAGAGGTTTACAAAGTTTCATACTGGAGATTTCTCGGAATACAATGCACCTTGGACAAGAATACCAGTTGAACTTGATAACAATAAAATCAATATGTTCACTGAGAACAGCCAGCATTACACCAAGAAAGAGAGAGTTAATAAACTCAAAATATCCAAATCAAGTGTTGACAATCATTAGCTTGGTTTTGTTAATCACTCTGATGTTTTTTAATCACATTAGTGAAAGTTGTTCAGTCGTGTCCAACTCCTTGTGACCCCATGGGCTATACAGTCTATGGAATTCTCCAGGCCAGAATACTAGAGTGGGTAGCCTTTTCCATCTCCAGTGGATCTTCTCAACCCAGGGATCAAGCCCAAGTCTCCCACATAGCAGGCAGATTCTTTACCAGCTGTGCAACAAGGCAAGCCCTTATCACATAAGTTAAGCAAAAAAAGAAAATCCTTTTTGACCACATTTCCACATGTGACTCTACTTAAATGTAATGAAAACATTCTATTTTTGAAACAAAATGTGATGGGCAATGGAAAGAGTACTGCACAATAATGTAGAATGGAAGAGCTCATGGGCCAAGCAAAATTAACCCACCACCAACCATCAAAGAAGGTGATGCTGTGTATATGGTGGGATTGGAAGAGAGTCCTCTATTGCAAGGTCCTTCTCAAAAATCAAGATTAATTCCAGCAAGTACTGCTCCCAATTAGACCAGCTGAAGGCAGCACTTGATGAATAACATCCAGACTTAGTGAACAGAAAATGCATAATCTTCCATCAGGAAACCACAAGACTGCTATTTCTTTGATGACCAGGAAAAAATTGTTACTGCCTGGCTAGGAAGTTCTGAGTCATCTGCTGTATTCACTATCATTGTACCTTCAAATTTCCATTTATTTCAGTCTTTATAAAATTCTCTTGATGGGAAAAAAAAAAAAAATTCACTTCCCTGGAAGACTGCAAAAAGCACCTGGAACAATTCTCTGTTCAAAAAGATTTAACATTTTGGGAAGATGGAATTATGAAGTTGCCTGAAAAATGGCAGAAAGTAGTGGAACAAAACAATGAATATGTTGTCCAATAAAGTTTGTGGTGAAAACGAAAAACATGTCTTTTATTTTACTTGAAAAATGAAGGAACTTTTTTTGTCAGCACAATATACAGTTTTAATGGAAACTCATGACTTTGAGAAGTATATATTGAGAGTCAGCATATTTCAAACATATACTGGGAATAAACAGAGATACAGAAAAACAACTCCCCCACATTCCAAGAAAGATGATATTCGAATAAATATATTATATATTATATCCCATGATGGCAGATTCTATGAAGAAAATAAAACCAGGTATAATAGAAGGAGAGGCAAGGGGTGCTATTCTGTACTGAGTGTTCAGGCAAGGCCAGCAAACAAGATGATAATTGAACAGATAGCTCGAGAAAGGAGCTTCCCTGGTGGCTCAGACGGTAAAGCATCTCTCTACCATGCAGGAGACCAGGGTTTGATCCCTGGGTGGGGAAGACCCCCTGGAGAAGGAAATCGCAGCCCACTCCAGTACTCTTGCCTGGAAAATTCCATGGACTGGGGAGCCTGGTAGGCTACAGTCCCTGAGGTCACAAAGAGTCAGACATGACAGAGTGACTTCACTTTCACTTTCAGCTCAAGAAAGAGAGAGAAGGATCTAGAGGGATCAGAAAAAGTGTGTGCCTGGCAGAGGGAATGGGCTTTCCTGGTGGTTCAGACGGTAAAGAATCTACTTCCTGATGTAGGAAACACTGGCTCAATCTCTGGGTTGGCAAGCTCCTCTGGAGAAGGAAATGGCAACCAGTTGCAATATTCTTGCCTGGGAAATCCCATGGACAGAGGAGCCTGGTTGCAAAAGAATCAGCCATGATTTAGCGAATGACAACAACAAATACATGAGTCCAAGTGCCTCTGTTTTAGGAATTTCTCTCACTCCACTCCACAAGGCACAGGTTTGCAGACACACCATGCTCTCCTGGGCTGTGTTTCTATCATGAATTTCACTCCCAGAACCACCCTCCTTAAGCCATGGAGGGTGACAACTCAAGCTGGTCAGATCAGATTAGCTTTCTCCTAAAAAATGTGGAAAACCCAGAAATTCCAGTTTATAAGCTTCCAAGAGAAGAATAGATTTGGGGTTCCTTTCTGCTATGGCCACTTTCTGCCCTGTTTTGTATGGCAAAACCAACACAAAACTGTAAAGTAATTAACTTCCAATTAAAATAAATAAATTTATATTTAAAAAAATAATAAAGTGAAATAGATGACTAAAAAAAAAAAAGAAATAAAAAAGTTATGGGAGAGGGATAGTGAGGAAAATAATGAAAGAAAAATATCTAACAAGTTCAAATGGCCCCTGAGACAATATGATGAAGAAAAGCTTTCTTGGTTGGGCAGCCTTCCAACTTCAGCTACATTCTTTGGTGCCACAAAAAAAGCATAAACATAAATACCTTTCTGTTTTTCCCAAGGACAGAAACAGTGATATCTGTATGATGTGAGAAACCATAGCATATGTAGTCTAATATGTCTCATCTTAAAATAAAAAGAAATGTCCTTATTCCACTGGATATCCCTCTCAGGTAATAACCTATTTGTCTAGTCCTGTAATTTATTGTATGATGAACATTCATTGGAAGGATTGATACTGAAGCTAAAGCTCCCATCTTTGGCCACTTGATTCAAAGGGCTGCTCATTGGAAAAGACCCTGAAAAATTGTGGAGAAGGGGGAGACAGACGATGAGATGGTTGGATGACATCACTGATTTAGTGGACATGAGTTTGAGAAAACTAGGGGAGATAGCAATGGACAGAGAAGCCAGGCATGCTGAAGTTCATGGGGTGGCAAAGAGCTGGACCCAACTTAGTGACTGAACAACAACCACTACTTTCATTGGAAACAGTTTATATCTCCCATTCTTTCTTCCACTGGGCCTCAGCTAGCAAAATTTAATTGTCAACATTGGCAATTGAGCTTCTAAGTGGAATGTTCCTTTGTCAGCATCATAAATAGATGCATTATTAAGAAAGCCAGCAGACAACCTGAGTGACCTCTGGCCTCTGTGCTATGCTGTATTGGCTCTTAGGTGGCCTCTGGGACAAGTTCATGGCTTCCTTGCTCCCTGGTCCTCTCCTGAAGAGCCTATTAAGCTCTCAGACTCACCTGCATGGAGACTCTGGGAAGAAGCTTTTGGTGTGGAAGTCAAACTTCCTTCATAAATGATTGACAATGCAGATAGGTTTTGTTCCCAAACCAGACAATAGGGAAGAGGATCAAGCATTGATCACCCAGCTAGATTTAGGACTGCAAAGGCAGCAACCACATTCTGTCCAAAGTTGCACAGGCTGAGGGACTACAGCCAAGGAGGTATTTGCATCTTTCTATATCAGCTCATTAGTCATGTTTTCCTCTTGTTACTACAACCTCCAAGTACATGATTTCTCTTGGGGATGCTGATTTGGACATAATGGATATTTTTTCTTGCTTCTCCATCCCTAGCAGACTGCATTACATTAGGTAAATCCAGTTTTCATCATTCCTTCTCCTTTACCTCTCCTTCTTCCAAAACTCTGACACCCAGCACTTCATCACATCCCTGAGTTCAAATATTCTCAAAAGTATAATATTGAAGGTTTGTCTTGACCAGGTGCCTTGGTTCTTCAATGCTTTGATTTGTAGTGGAATACAACCTCTGAAATCTCTGAATGTGACTATCCCCACTCATCCTAAAGGGGGATAATTTTGCTCCTTTTATAAAAGGGTATTATAATCATTGGTTTCATGAAAGTTTTGCAGTTTCAATATGGATTCCCTGCTTATAGCAGAAGTTAAGAGCTATCATTTATCCCTCTTTATAAAATATTTGTAACTGTGGAAGACCTTTTTTTAAAATATAAATTTATTTTAATTGGAGGCTAATTACTTTACAGTATTGTATTCATTTTGCCATACATCAACATGAATCTGCCACAGGTATACACGTGTTCCCCATCCTGAAACCCTCCTCCCTCTTCCCTCCCCATACCATCCCTCTGGGTTATAGATACTCTTATGCACTACTAACCTACATATTATAAAGAATGTCAAATTTAATTTTTAAAACACTGTGTTCTATGAGTTAGAACTTATATGAACTCCATTCTCCATTGTAGAGATGGAACTCAGAGGGATTTAATGTTCTGCTTAAAGGTACATACCAAGTGAGGGATGAAATCTTGACTGGAATTAGTCAAGATACTTCCAGTTTTCAGATTCTGGGCAGTGGTTCTTAACCAGAGATGATTTTTCTCCTGAGAATATTTGGCAGTGTCTAAAGGGTTGCTCTCTTTGGGAAATCTCATGGACAGAGGATCCTGGTGGGGTATAGTCGATGGGGTTGCAAAGATTCAGACATGACTGAGCAACTAAACAGCTGCAAAGGGGTGCTGTTAATCTCTTATATACAGCAGGACAGAGTCCAATACAAGTAATTGTACTGTCCCAAATGCCAACAGTGAGAAGGTAAGAAAAGTTATTTTGGACCAGAACTTCTACAAGTTCATTTTGCATAAAAATCACCAAGGTCTGTGGTTGAAATGCAAAATGTGTTTCATGAGGTCTCTGTTGGGCCCATGGAATGGATTTCAAACAAGCTCTTAGTTATTGAAGCTGCAGGTCTTGGTCTGTGGATCACAGTTTGGGTATCGAGGCAGCAGTCCTATGTTAGCTTCAAGTGTATATAGTTTTCATCTACTCCACAGAGGCTCTTTTATGTATGCAATTTTGAAAAAAGTTTTTCACTCATTTTATAGGTGGCAGTGAATTATGTGGCAGATCTTTTAACTATAAGAGCTCTTGAGTGATTTTAAATATAAGAGCTTCTTGAGAAGGGGACGACCGAGGATGAGATGGCTGGATGGCATCACAGACTCGATGGACATGAGTCTGAGTGAACTCCGGGAGCTGGTGATGAACAGGGAGGCCTGGCGTGCTGTGATTCATGGGGTCACAAAGAGTTAGACACGACTAAGCGACTGAACTGAACTGAACTGAGTGACATAAATAAAATATACATATTAAGAAGAGTTTGTGGTAGGGAGAATAAAGGACTCCAAAAGACATCACATCCTAAACCAAATAACTTTCTAATATATTAGTTTATATAGCAAGGTAATTAAGACAGTAGATGGAAAATAGCTACTAGTAATGTGCGAGTCTGAGTGAACTCCGGGAGTTGGGGATGGACAGGGAGCCCTGGTGTGCTGTGATTCATGGGGTTGCAGAGTCGGACACGACTGAGCGACTGAACTGAACTGAACTAAATGTGTTTTAAGATACAAAAATTAGCCTGAATTTTCACTTTGGACTAGTGTAAATACAATGACCCTCTAAGTGTGAAAGAGAGGAAGAATTGGAGTCAGAGAAGCATGTGAAGATGCTATGCTGCTGGCTTTGAAGATGGAGGAAGGATATAAAAATATATACCATTCCATGATATAAGGAATGCAGGTGGCCCCTGGAAATTGGAATAGGAGAGGGAATTAATCCTCACCTGGAACATCCTGAAAGATCCAAGCCCTCCAGATGTCTTGATTTAAACCCACTGAGACTCATTTCAAGACACAGTGTCAGGAGAAGCATACTGACTGAAACCGCCCACCCTGGCCAGGCTCTCTAGTAACCATTCGCATGAGTTGTTTTACAACAGGAGGTCCTGGGAAGGAATACGGAACTAATAAGCCACCACCAACTGGAAGAGTTCGGGAAAGGTCAAAAAGAGACACCACATGTCCATCCACCTTCCAGAATCCCTCTAGCTAGCTACATCTTGGCTAAGTGATGCGTGCACCACCAGGAAGGACTCTGAGTCAGAATGATTGGCCAAAGAAAACCCAGAAATTAATCCCATCACCATAAAACCTGAGACTGTGAGGCACGTGGCAGAGCAGTTCTCCTAGGTTCCCGGAGCCTGCTGCTCTCTGCCCGGGTGCCTTCTTCCACTAAAGTCTCTTACTTTGTCAGCACGTGTCTCCTCAGACAGTTCTTTTCTGAGTGTTAGACAAGAGCCTGCTCTTGGGGCACTGGAGGGGCGCCCCTGCTTCCTATAACAACAGTATATGTGTGAGTCTGTTTAGTTGAAACGAGGATGTTCACAAATGTACATACGTGTATATATACACACACTCCTTACTCTTGAAGGTTTTCTTTGGACTCAAAATATATCCAACAGTTCATTTATTTCACAACTTTCATCTGAATTAAGTTGTATTATCTCATTCTGCCTTTAGAAATAAGGGTCTTATTCCCAGGAGGATTACATTTCAACAATTATTTGAGAAAGCAGTTCAGACTTATTCGGTATCTTCTTCGGTTGCATACAAATGAATCCATATATTATGTATTTTCGGTTTTGTAAGAATCCTTCAATTTGGCAGATTGTACATTTTAAAGATGTGAAGATTGCTGAATATAATTGTGCTCTTGTAAATTAGTTAAAATTAAAATATTAGTGTTCATGAGTCAGGTCAGATCTAAATATAGCCGGTTCACTCCAGACACTGCTAGAAGATTTACCTTATAACTGTTGCAGGAAGGGGGACCCCTTCCAAGGCCTCCGAAACTGGGCTCTTGTCTAACACTCAGTAATGAATTGTCTGAGGAGATTTTATTGGGAAAGCGTGGCCAGGTGGAGAGTACTGGGTACTTACTAGGGTAAGGGAACCGAGGAGAACTGCTCTGCCACCGGCTTTCTGGTTTTTTGGTGATGGGGTTAGTTTCTGGGTTGTCTTTAGCCAATCATTCTCACTCAGAGTCCTTCCTGGTGGTGCATGCCTTATTCAGCCAAGATGAATGCTAACGAGAAGGATTCTGGGAGGTGGTCAGACATGTGGTGTCTCCTTTTACCTTTCCCAAACTCCTCCAGTTGGTGGTGGCTTACTAGTTCCATGTTCCTTATCAGGACCTCCTGTCTTAAAACAACTCATGCCAATGGTTATTGTGGTGCCTGGCCAGGGTGGGTGGTTTCAGTCAGTGTGCTTCCCCTAACATAACTAGGAAGAAAGAAAAGTGTTATATATTGATAGAGAAATAGTGAAATTAAGTCAATTTAAATTTGTAAACTATTCTCCCATAAAATAAAGGGTTAGCTAATGGAAGAGCTCATGGGCCAAGCAAAATTAACCCACCACCAACCATCAAAGAAGGTGATGCTGTGTATATGGTGGGATCAGAAGGGAGTCCTCTATTGCGAGGTCCTTCTCAAAAATCAAAAATAATTCCAGCAAGTACTGCTCCCAATTAGACCAGCTGAAGGCAACACTTGATGAATAACATCCAGACTTAGTGAACAGAAAATGCATAATCTTCCATCAGGAAACCGCAAGATTGCTATTTCTTTGATGACCAGGAAAAAATTGTTACTGCCTGGCTAGGAAGTTCTGAGTCATCCGCTATATTCACCATCATTGTACCTTCAAATTTCCATTTATTTCAGTCTTTACAAAATTCTCTTGATGGAGAAAAAAAAAATTCACTTCCCTGGAAGACTGTAAAAAGCACCTGGAACAATTCTCTGTTCAAAAAGATTTAACGTTTTGGGAAGATGGAATTATAAAGTTGTCTGAAAAATGGCAGAAAGCAGTGGAACAAAACAATGAATATGTTGTCCAATAAAGTTCTTGGTGAAAATGAAAAACATGTCTTTTATTTTACTTGAAAAAATGAAGGAACTTTTTTTGTCAGCACAATGTGTACAGTTTTAATGAGAAACTCATGACTTTGAGAAGTATATATTGAGAGTCAACATATTTCAAACATATACTGGGAATAAACAGAGATACAGAAAAACAAGTCCCCCACATTCCAAGAAAGATGATATATAAATAAACATATTATAGATTATGTCCCGTGATGGCAGATTCTATGAAGAAAATAAAACCAGGTATAAAAGAAGGAGAGGCAAGGGGTGCTATTCTGTACTGAGTGTTCAGGCAAGGCCAGCCAACAAGATGATAATTGAATAGATAGCTCAAGAAAAGAGCTTCCCTGGTGGCTCAGACGGTAAAGCATCTCTCTACCATGCAGGATTGATGGCAGATTCTATGAAGAAAATAAAACCAGGTATAAAAGAAGGAGAGGCAAGGGGTGCTATTCTGTACTGAGTGTTCAGGCAAGGCCAGCCAACAAGATGATAATTGAATAGATAGCTCAAGAAAAGAGCTTCCCTGGTGGCTCAGACGGTAAAGCATCTCTCTACCATGCAGGAGACCAGGGTTTGACCCCTGGGTGGGGAAGATCCGCTGGAGAAGGAAATGGCAGCCCACTCCAGTACTCTTGCCTGGAAAATCCCATGGACTGAGGAGCCTGGTAGGCTACAGTCCATGGGGTCACAAAGAGTCAGACATGACAGAGCAACTTCACTTTCACTTTCAGCTCAAGAAAGAGAGAGAAGGATCTAGAGGGATCAGAAAAAGTGTGTGCCTGGCAGAGGGAATGGGCTTTCCTGGTGGCTCAGATGGTAAAGAATCTGCCTGCTGATGTAGGAGACACTGGTTCAATCTCTGGGTTGGCAAGCTCCTCTGGAGAAGGAAATGGCAACCAGTTGCAGTATTCTTGCCTGGGAAATCCCATGGACAGAGGAGCCTGGTTGCAAAAGAATCAGACATGATTTAGCGAATGACAACAACAAATACACGAGTCCAAGTGCCTCTGTTTTAGGAATTTCTCTCACTCCACTCCACAAGGCACAGGTTTGCAGACACACCATGGTCTCCTGGGCTGTGTTTATATCATGAATTTCACTCCCAGAACCACCCTCCTTAAGCCATGGAGGTTGACAACTCAAGCTGGTCAGATCAGATTAGCTTTCTCCTAAAGAATGTGGAAAGCCCAGAAATTCCAGTTTATAAGCTCCCAAGAGAAGAATAAATTTGGGGTTCCTTTTTGCTATGGCCACTTTCTGCCCTGTTTTGTATGGCAAAACCAATACAAAACTGTAAAGTAATTAACTTCCAATTAAAATAAATAAATTTATATTTAAAAAATAAATAGTAAAGTGAAATAGATGACTAAAAAAAAAAAGAAATAAAAAAGTTATGGGAGAGGGATAGTGAGGAAAATAATGAAAGAAAAATATCTAACAAGTTCAAATGGCCCCTGAGACAATATGATGAAGAAAAGCTTTCTTGGTTGGGCAGCCTTCCAACTTCAGCTACATTCTTTGGTGCCACAAAAAAAGCATAAACATAAATACCTTTCTGTTTTTCCCAAGGACAGAAACAGTGATATCTGTATGATGTGAGAAACCATAGCATATGTAGTCTAATATGTCTCATCTTAAAATAAAAAGAAATGTCCTTATTCCACTGGATATCCCTCTCAGGTAATAAACTATTTGTCTAGTCTTGTAATTTGTTGTATTATGAACATTCATTGGAAGGATTGATACTGAAGCTAAAGCTCCCATCTTTGGCCACCTGATTCAAAGGGCTGCTCATTGGAAAAGACCCTGAAAAATTGTGGAGAAGGGGGAGACAGACGGTGAGATGGTTGGATGACATCACTGATTTAGTGGACATGAGTTTGAGAAAACTAGGGGAGATAGCAATGGACAGAGAAGC
>SJYT01036992.1:60745-149934 GCA_006410635.1 Cephalophus harveyi | reverse complement strand
ATGGATGTGAGTCTGAGTGAACTCCGGGAGATGGTGATGGACAGGGAGGCCTGGCGTGCTGCGATTCATGGGGTCGCAAAGAGTCGGACACAACTGAGTGACTGAACTGAACCTATGCTTTTAATACTCTGTATACTTTAAACCCTTGGAGAGGGAATGGCAGCCCACTCCAGTATTCTCGCCTGGAGAATCCCATGGACAAAGGAGCCTGGCTGGCTCCATGGGGTCTCAAAGTGTCGAACATGACTGAGCGACTGTCATGATACTTTAAACCACAGGTTATTATTACTTTACATAGTCAATGTTCATTTAGATTTGCCATCTATTTATGGTTCTCTTGGGAATTCTTTGCTTCCTGCGTAGCTAACCTTCTAACCAGTATCATTAGCTTCTGCCCAAAGAATATACTTAATTCCTAACTCAAGGTCTACTGGTAGCAAATTCTCTAAATTTTTACCTTGTTGTCCAGTGTCCAGCTCTTTGTGACCCCATGGACTACAGCACACCAGGCTTCTCTGTCCTCCGCTGTCTCCTGGAGTCTGCTCTAATTCATGTCCATTGGGTTGCTGCCTAACAATGTCTTTATTTCTTGTTCATTTCTGAAGGATATTTGTGCTGGGTGTAGACTTTAAAAAAAAAAAAATTCTATTTAGTTCTGATCCTGCTGGATTTTCATTGCAGTGTGCACGTTTCTCACTGTAGTGGGTTCTTTTGTTGAGGAGGACAGGCTCTATGCGAACATGCTTCAGTAGTTGCAGCATGCAGGCTCAGTACAGCACGGGCTCATTAATTATGATACACAGGCATAGTTGCTCCAGTGAACTCTTCCTGGACCAGGGATCAAACCTATGTCCCCTGCATTGCCATGTGGATTCTTATCCACTCTGTCATAGGGAGTCCTGGGTATAGACTTCCTATGTTGGTCATTATTTTCTTTCTGTATATTGATTTCATAATTCTATTGCCTATTGATTTTTCTTGCTACTGTTGCTTAAATAATGTTATTAGTACACATTTTGCTTCTTTGAAGATAACCTATCCTTTAAAAAAATACTGGTTGCTTTAGATTTTTCTTTTTTTTTTCCCTGCAATTTCACTCCCATGTCTAGATATAGATTTTTTTTTAATTTTAGCTTGATCAAAATCTAACACTAAAATAATTCCTTTTCACAACATAGTTAACATTATAAGATCATTCCTAGTTGCAAATACATGACTTGCAAAAAGCTAATTATAACATAATTTTCTGCAACCCTAATGTCCTCTACACTAAAAATGATTTCTGGGCTTATAAAATAAGGGAAGATGGAAATCTGTATTTATTTTACACCCATCTCTGGAAAACTCTGTGAGTTTAACATTTACTACTTTTGGGGGGTTTTTCCATTCCTATAGGTGTGAGATTAAAAACAAAGGGTGACTGCCCAAGGATTCAAAAGCAACTGAATGATTTTAATGAAGCTTTTTTTGGGGGGGACTACCTAAAACCAGTTGGTCCTGAGAAAGAGGGGTATGAAAACAAACTGTTTTGAAGAACTTTGAAGTTTAATTTTAAATATTTTAAAATTATCCTGTGATTTGGTTTTGACCCAGCAGTTACTTAGAAATATGTTATTTTTCTAAAAATTTGAAGACTTCTGTAGATGCCTTTTCGTTATTGACTTTATTTATGTTGTCATAGAAAATATTTTGTTTGATTGCAGTCATTTGTAATTTAATGAGACTTAAATTTTGGCCCAGCATATAGTCTATTGGTAAACATTCCAAGTGCACTTGAAAAGAATGTATACTCTGTGGTTGTTGAATGTACTCTAGAATATTAAGAACACTTCTAGAATACTAGAAGTATCATTTAGGTCAAGTTGGTTAAATGCATTGTTCATATCTTATATAACCTTCCTGATCTTCATCTAGTTATGCTACCAATTAATTAAAGAGCAGTGTTTCAGTCTCCAAACATGAATATAGATTTTCTTTTCCCTTTGTTTCTGTCCATTTATACTTCATGTATTTTGAAGCTCTGTTATTAGGTGCATGAACATTTATGTCCTTTTGATAGGTAGATTCTCTTTATCATTATGAACTATTTCTATTTCTGCAAATGCTCTTCGCCTTCAGATTTGCATTGTCGGATATTAATATAATCATACCAGCTTTCTTATAATTAGTATTTGCATCCTTTCCCTATCCTTTCCCTTTAAGAATATGCAGCATATTGTTGGATCTTGGTTTTCATCTAGTCAGGTGGTTCTCAATCAGGGGTGATTTTTTTTAATTAATTTTAATTGGAGGCTAATTACAATATTGTGGTAGTTTTTGCCATACATTGACATGAATCAGCCACAGGTGTACATGTTCCTTGGTCCCAAACCCTTCTCCCACGTCCCTCTGGGACATCCCATTGTGTTGTCCCAGTGTACTGACTTTGAGTGCCCTGTTTTATGCATTGAACTTGGACTGGTCATCTATTTCACATATGGTAACATACATGTTTCAATGCTATTCTCTCAAATCATCCCACTTTCACCTTCTCCCACAGAGTCCAAAAGTCTTT
Source organism: Cephalophus harveyi (assembly GCA_006410635.1). Lineage (NCBI taxonomy): Eukaryota > Metazoa > Chordata > Mammalia > Artiodactyla > Bovidae > Cephalophus > Cephalophus harveyi. The sequence continues at coordinate 147,380 of SJYT01036992.1, read as the reverse complement.
TCTTTATATCTGTCTCTTTGCCATCTTATAAATAGGGTTGTCATTACCATCTTTCTAAATTCCATATATATGTGTTAATATACTGTATTGGTGTTTTTCTTTCTGACTTTCTTCACTCTGTATAATAGGCTCCATTTTCATCCACCTCATTAGAACTGACTCAAATGCATTCTTTTTAATGGCTGAGTAATATTCCATTGTATTTATGTACCACATCTTTCTTATCCATTTGTCTGCTGATGGACGTTTAGGTTGCTTCTATGTCCTAGCTATTATAAACAGTGCTGCGATGAACATTGAGGTACACGTGTCTCTTTCAATCCTGGTTTCCTCAGTGTGTATGCCCAGCAGTGGGATTGCTGGGTCTTATGGCAGTTCCGTTTTCAGTTTTTAAGGGATCTCCACAGTGTTCTCCATAGTGACTGTACTAGTTTGCATTCCCACCAACAGTGTAAGAGGCTTCCCTTTTCTCCAAACACTCTCCAGCATTGATTGTGTGTAGACTTTTGATAGCAGCCATGCTGACTGGCGTGAGATGGTGCCTCATTGTAGTTTTGATTTGCATTTCTTTGATAATGAGTGATGTTGAGCATCTTTTCATGTGTTTGTTAGCCATCTGTATGTCTTCTTTGGAGAAATGCCTGTTTAGTTTGTTGGCCCATTTTTTGATTGGGTCATTTATTTTTCTGGTATTGAGCTGCATGAGCTGCTTGTATATTTTTGAGATTAATTCTTTTTCAGTTGCTTCGTTTGCTATTATTTTCTCCCATTCTGAAGGCTGTCTTTTCGCCTTGCTTATAGTTTCCTTCATGTACAAAAGCTTTTAAGTTTAATTATATCCCATTTGTTTATTTTTGCTTTTACCTCCATTATTCTGGGAGGTGGGGTCATAGAGGATCTTGCTGTGATTTATGTCAGAGCGTTTTGCCTATGTCTTCCTCTAGGAGTCTTATAGTTTTTGGTCTTACATTTAGATCTTTAATCCATTTTGAGTTTTTTGTTTTTGGTGTATGGTGTTAGAAAGTGTTCTAGTTTCATTCTTGGTGGTGGTTAACAAGTTTTCCCAGCACACTTGTTAAAGAGACGTCTTTTCTCCATTGTATATTTTTGCCTCCTTTGTCAAAAATAGTGTCCATAGGTCTGTGGATTTATCTCTGGGCTTTCTATTTTGTTCCACTGATCTATATGTCTGTCTTTGTGCCAGTACCATACTGTCTTGATGACTGTAGCTTTGTAGTATAGTCTGAAGTCAAGCAGGTTGATTCCTCCAATTCCATTCTTCTTTCTCAAGATTGCTTTGACTATTTGAGGTTTTTTTATGTTTCCATACAAATTGTGAAATTATTTGTTCTAGTTCTGTGAAAAATACCATTGGTAGCTTGATAGGGATTGCATTGAATCTATATTGCTTTGAGTAGTATACTGATTTTCACTATATTGAGTCTTCCAATTCATGAGCATGGTATATTTCTCCATCTATTTGTGTCATCTTTGATTTCTTTCATCAGTGTTTTATAGTTTTCTATATATAGGTCTTTTGTTTCTTTAGGTAAATTTATTCCTAAGTATTTTATTCTTTTTGTCACCATGGTGAATCGGTGAATGAAATTGTTTCCTTAATTTCTCTTTCTGTTTTCTCATTGTTAGTGCATAGGAATGCAAAGAATTTCTGTGTGTTGATTTTATATCCTGCAACTTTACTGTATTTGTTGATTAGCTCTAGTAGTTTTCTGGTGGTGTCTTTAGGGTTTTCTATGTAGAGGATCATGTCATCTGCAAACAGTGAGAGTTTTACTTCTTCTTTTCCAATCTGGATTCCTTTTATTTCTTTTTCTTCTTTGACTGCTGTGGCTAAAACTTCCAAAACTATGTTGAATAGTAGTGGTGAGAGTGGGCACCCTTGTCTTGTTCCAGACTTTAGGGAAAATGCTTTCAATTTTTTGCCATTGAGGATAATGTTTGTTGTGGATTTAACATGTGTGGTTTTATTATGTTGAGATATGTTCCTTCTATGCCTGCTTTCTGGAAGTTTTTATCATAAATGGGTGTTGAATTTTGTCAAATGCTTTCTCTGCATCCATTGAGATAATCATATGGTTTTTATTTTTCAGTTTGTTAATGTGTATTACATTGATTGACTTGCAAATATTGAAGAATTCTTCCATCCCTGGGATAAAGCCCACTTGGTCATGATGTATGATTTTTTTAATATGTTGTTGGATTCTGTTTGCTAGAATTTTGTTGAGGATTTTTGCATCTATGTTCATCAGTGATATTGGCCTATATTTTTCTTTTTTTGTGGTATCTTTGGTTTTGGGATTAGGGTGATGGTGGCCTCATAGAATGAGTTTGGCAGTTTACCTTCCTCTGCAATTTTCTGGAAGAGTGTGAGTAGGATAAGTGTTAGCTCTTCTCTACATTTTTGGTAGAATTCACCTATGAAGCCATCTGGTCCTGGGCTTTTGTTTGTTGGGAGATTTTTTATTACAGTTTCAATTTCCATGCTTGTGATGGGTCAGTTAAGATTTTCTATTTCTTCCTGGTTCAGTTTTGGAAGGTTATAATTTTCTAAGAATTCATCCAGTTCTTCCAATTTGTCCATTTTATTGGCATATAGTTGCTGATAGTAGTCTCTTATGATCCTTTGTATTTCTGTGTCTGTATTTCTGTGTTGTGATTTCTCCATTTTCATTTCTAATTTTGTTGATTTGATTCTTCTCCCTTTTTTCTTGATGAGTCTGGCTAATGGTTTGTCTATGTTTTTTATCTTCTCAAAGAACCAGCTTTTAGTTTTGTTGATTTTTGCTATAGTCTCCTTTGTTTCTTTTTCATTTATTTCTGCCCTAATTTTTATGATTTCTTTCCTTCTACTAACCCTGAAAGTGAAAGTGAAGTCACTCAGTCGTGTCTAACTCTTTGTGACCCCATGGACTGTAGCCCACCAGGCTTCTCCACCCATGGAATTTTCCAGGCAAGAGTACTGGAGTGGGTTGCCATTTCCTTCTGCAGGGGATCTTCCTGACACAGGGATTAAACCTGGGTCTCCTGCATTGCAGACAGATGCTTTACTGTCTGAGCCACCAGGGAACTAACCCTGGGGTTCTTCATTTCTTCTTTTCCTAGTTGCTTTAGGTGTAAAGTTAGGTTATTTATTTGATTTTTCTCTTGTTTCTTTAGGTAAGCTTGTATTGCTATGAACCTTCCTCAGCACTGCTTTTACTGTATCCCGTAGGTTTGGGGTTGTATTTTCATTTTCATTTGTTTCTATGCATATTTTGATTTCCTTTTTGATTTCTTACACGATTTGTTGGTTATTCAAAAGCGTGTTGTTTAGCCTCCATATGTTTGTATTTTTAATAGTTTTTTTTCCTGTAGTTGACATCTAATCTTACCACACTGTGATCAGAAAAGATGCTTGAAATGATTTCAATTTTTTTGAATTTACCAAAGCTAGATTTATGACCCAGGATGTGATCTATCCTGGAGAATGTTACATGTGCACTTGAGAAGAAGATGAAATTCATTGTTTTGGGGTGAAATGTAACATAGGTATCAATTAGGTCTAACTCGTCCATTGTATCATTTATCTGTTGTGTTTCCTTGCTAATTTTCTGTTTGGTGGATCTATCCATAGGTGTGAGTGGGTATTAAAGTCTCCCACTATTATTTAAGATACTGTTAATTTCCCCTTTCATACTTGTTAGCATTTGCATTATGCATTGAGGTGCTCCTATTTATTTGGGTGCATATATATTTATAATTGTTATATCTTCTTCTTGGATTGATCCGTTGATCATTATGTAGTGTCCTTCTTTGTCTCTTTTCACGGTCTTTATTTCAAAGTTTATTTTATCTGATAGGAGTATTGCTACTCCTGCTTTCTTTTGGTCTCCATTTGCATGAAATATCTTTTTCTAGCCCTTCACTTTCAGTCTGTATGTCTCCCTTGGTTTGAGGTGGGTCTATTGTAAATAGCATATACAGGGGTCATGTTTTTGTATCCATTCAGCCAGTCTTTGTCTTTTGGTTGAGGCATTCAACCCATTTACATTTAAGGTAAATATTGATAAGTATGATCCTATTGCCATTTACTTTGGTGTTTTGGGTTCGATTTTGTAAACCTTTCTGTGTTTCGTGTCTAGAGAAGATCCTTCAGTGTTTATTGAAGAACTGGTTTGGTGGTGCTGAATTCTCTCAGCTTTTGCTGGTCTACCCCACTCCAGTACTCCTGCCTGGAAAATCCCATGGATGGAGGAGCCTGGTAGGCTGTAGTCCATGGGGTCGCTAAGAGTCAGACAGGACTGAGCGACTTCACTTTCACTTTTCACTTTCATGCATTGGAGAAGGAAATGGCAACCCACTCCAGTGTTCTTGCCTGGAGACTCCCAGGGACGGGGCAGCCTGGTGGGCTGCCATCTGTGGGGTCACACAGAGTCGGACATGACTGAAGCGACTTAGCAGCAGCAAAGGTTTTGATTTATCCTTCATATTTGAATGAGATCCTTGGTGGGTACTGTAATCTGGGTTGTAGGTTTCTCCCTTTCATGACTTTAAGTATGTCCTGCCATTCCATTCTGGCCTGAAGAGTTTCTATTGAAAGATCAGCTCTTACCCTTATGGGGAGCCCCTTGTGTGTTACTTGTTGCTTTTCCCTTGCTGCATTTAATATTTGCTCTTTGTGTTTGATATTCATTAGTTTGATTAATATGTGTTTTGGGGTGTTCGGCCTTGGGTTTATCCTGTTTGGGTCTCTCCGGGTTTCTCGAACTTGGGTGGCTATTTCCTTCCCCATTTTAGGGAAGTTTTCAGCTATTATCTCCTCAAGTATTTTCTCATGCCCTTTCTTCTTCTGGGACACCTATGATTTGAATGTTGAGGTGTTTAACATTGTCAATCAGGGGTGGTTTTGTCCCTCAGGGCACATTTGGAAATACTTGGAGAAAATTTTTTTTGTCACGACTGAAGGGAAAGGAATGGTGTTTCTGGTATCTAGTGGGTAGAGGTCACAGATGCTGTTAAATATCCTTCAGTGAGCCTACTGCAACAAAGACTTATGTGGTCCAAAATGTTAACTGCTGAGCTGCCTCTAGTTGCAGCGAGCTGGGGCTACTCTTCATCGTGGCTTCTCATTGCAGTGGCTTCTCGTTGCAGAGCACTGACTCTCGCCCAGAGGGTTTCAGTAGTTGTGGCACGTGAACTCTAGAACACAGGCACAGGAATTGAACCAGTGTCCCCTGCATTGCAAGGTGGACTCAAGCACTAGGCCACCAGGGAAACCCAAATCTCTTTTAATTGAAGCCATTAGTTTATTTACATTCAATATACGTATCAATGGGAAAGCCCTGGTGGCTCAGGGGTAAAGAATCCACCTATCAATGCAGGTTCCATTCCTGGGTTGGGAAGATCCCCTCGAGAAGGAAATGGCATCCCACTCCAGTATTGTTGCCTGGAAAATCCCACAGACAGAGGAGCCTGGTGGGCTACCACTCTAGTCCATGGGGTCCCAGAGTCATAAAATTTAGCAGCTAAACAACAATACTTATCAATAAGGTTCATTTTAAATTTGCTATCTTACTAGTTGTTTTCTATTTTTCTTAATGGTTCTCTGTTCTTTCTTTCCTACTTTCTTTAGAATCAAATATATGTGTGTGTGTGTGTGTATGTGTGCACATAAATACATTTAGTATTCTATCTCTTCTATTGGCTTTTTAACATATACCTCATTTTAATACAATTATCCTTGGAACATCTGGAAATTCACGGCTCATGTATTGCTAAAGCCTGGCTTGGAGAATTTTGAGCATTACTTTACTAGTGTGTGAGATGAGTGCAGTTGTGCAGTATTTTGAGCATTCTTTGGCATTGCCTTTCTTTGGGATTGGAATGAAACTGACCCTTTCCAGTCCTTTGGCCACTGCTGAGTTTTCCATATTTGCTGGCATATTGAGTGCAGCACTTTCACAGCATCATCTTTGAGGATTTGAAATAGCTCAACTGGAATTCCATCACCTCCACTAGCTTTGTTCATAGGGATGCTTCCTAAGGCCCACTTGACTTCACATTCCAGGATGTCTGACTCTAGGTGAGTGATCACACCATTGTGATTGTCTGGGTCATGAAGATCTTTTTTGTACAGTTCTTCTGTGTATTCTTGCCATGTTTGCAATTTCCTTTAACAGGAGAATCTGCTCCCATCATCTTAAAAATATTTTCATATTTGATAAATCCTTATGTAACCAATCTCCCATCATCTCTCCCAGTCCCTGGTGTGGATGCCCTCCTTAGTCTATGCCACATCGGTCCTCTTGGTGGTTCCTGCTATACATTCTGACACCTCCTACTAGGGACTGACCCCCACCCCCCAAGTGCCATCCAGTGATTTAAAATTTTCTGGTACATTTATTAGTAGTCCTAGAATCATCTATTTGGCTTGAAAATTCATGTGTGTTAGTGATCTAAAGTCTGTCTTGACTGCTTACTCTTGATAAAGGGTCCAGTTCCTTCCCTCTTTTGGTCTGTATTATGTATATAAGAACAGTGTAAAGTGTAATTGGTGTCTGTGCAGACATAGCATGCCTTTCATTCTAGGTTCCGTCTGCAATGCAGGATACCCTGGTTCGATTCCTGGGTCAGGAAGATATCCACTGAAGAGAAGGGATAGGCTACCCACTCCAGTATTCTTGGGCTTCCCTTATGGCTCAGCTAATAAAGAACCTGCCTGCAATGTGGGAGACCTGGGTTGGGAAGATCCCCTGGAGAAGAGAACGGCTACCTACTCCAGTATTCTGGCCAGCAGAATTCCATGGACTGTATAGTCTATAGGGTCATAAAGATTCTAGGTGGTTAGTGTGAAGGTCTTACCCTTAATCCCCTTAATTACCCAGAATCCCCCACAAAGTGAACTGAGTCAGAGCTGAGCCAAAGGTTTAATTAGATTGAGTTCACCTTCAGTTAGCTCAGTTCATAAACTCCCAAGCCTCATCTGCTGGGATAGCCAGTGATTTCATCTTTTTAGTGTTTGAACTAAAAAGTGTTTGAAAATAAGTCCATTTTACATAGTTTGCATTCAAATTCGGTTCCAACCGTGGCAATTAAGTGTGATGGGCAAAGCTGCATGAATTCTTTTCACTTACAAGGCCCTCCTCCACTGCCACTTCCTTGACAAAATTCCAGGGAAAGGGGGAAGAATTACGCAAGCAGTTACTGCCCTTGCAGACCCATCTCACAAGCCCATAGTGTTGTCAAGTTTGGCTGGTTTCCTCTTTCCTGCAAAATCTCCCAGTCCATGGCAGCTCCAGTTCTAACACATACCATTAAGATGTGGGGAAGAGGGGGAATCTACAGCTGAGCGCCAAAGAATTGATGCTTTTGAACTGTGGTGTTGGAGAAGACTCTTGAGAGTCCCTTGGAATGCAAGGAGATCCAACCAGTCCATCCTAAAGATCAGTCCTGGGTGTTCTTTGGAAGGAGTGATGCTAAAGCTGAAACTCCAGTACTTTGGCCACCTCATGCGAAGAGTTGACTCATTGGAAAAGACCCTGATGCTGGGAGGGATTTTGGGCAGGAGAAGGGGACGACAGAGGATGAGATGGCTGGATGGCATCACTGACTCAATGGACATGAGTTTGGGTAAACTCCGGCAGTTGGTGATGGACAGGGAGGCCTGGCGTGCTGCAATTCAGGGGGTCGCAGTCACACACGACTGAGCGACTGAACTGATTGCCAGACCAGAGATTTCAGCACACCTCTAGACGACAGAATAGATACAAGAGTATGAACTGGGTGGCAAACAACAGCAAGCAGTAGCCTAGCAGCCTGGCAAAAGATGCCCCTGGGGAGGTGTGTCTGAGCAGCGGAGTACAACTCCAAAAAGGCTTCAGCATCAGAGACTGCTGGAAAATTAAGGAAGAAGCTGAGAAATGAAGTTGGTATTAGCATAATTAATAATTGAAGGTCTTTATATCAACTAATTGCTGATCTTCCCTATATTTATATTCTTATAGTGGTGATGGTGTGGTTGCTAAGTTGTGTATAACTCCTGTGATCCCATGGAGTGGAGCCTGCTAGGCTCCTCTGTCCATGCAATTTCCTAGGCAAGAATACTGGATTTGGATTACCATTTCCTTCTTCAGGGAATCTTCCTGACCCAGGGATTGAACCCATGTCTGCTGCCTTGCAGGCAGGTTCTTTACTGCTGAACCACCAGAAAGCCCTATGTGCTTACAGCCAGGTGTTTACCCCCTTGACAAAATATGCAAACAGTTCTCCAAGGGCATGTAGGTATTTATACCTGAGTAAAACCTTGTTTTGGTATAAAATCTGGCTTAAAGCTCAGTTTGAGATGCAGTTTTTTAGCCACAGCCATGTCATTTGGGGAGAGTAAGTTCATTTCCTCAGCTTCCTTTTATTCATAAAAGTATATCCATCATAAAAAGTGGTTTTAAGAATTTAATAAAATCATGTATACAGAAGTGCTTAGCACAGTGACTAGAACATAATAAACATTCAATAGATGATAGCCGTTGACATTTTTATTGTTACTGATGAATTAGTTGCTTTACGTGGAAAGGGGGAAAAGAAGCCAGAGGTTAGGTTTTGGAAAAAATATAGCAGTATCTCTTCTAATTACGTAGAAGAGAAATACGTGAGAATGGGTATGAATGCATGTGGATGTATAATAGATCACAAATCAAAATCCCTACCCCACTTTCCTCACCAGTACCTAATTATGTAGAACAAGAAATCAATATGCATTAGGATTCCAAAGAACCTAAAAATACCTATTTTAAAACTGCATTAAGATGGTACCCACCTGAAATTCCATCAGTATTCAAACAGTTATTTAGAGAAAATCCACTGTGTTGTTTGCGTTTCCAAGACATGACAAAGGATTTTTTAAAATATTCTGTATAGAATACCATTAACATTGAAAGTTGTGCTGAAAGAACCTAGTGCAAGATTAAAGCTGCTTTCAAGTCTTCTGATTTACACTAAGAATTAATCAAATATTGCTCAGTATGTTGGTATGTTTTAATATAAAAATATTTTTAATTCACATGGAGTAAACATTGCATAGGGAGATATGCCATGTTCCTCACTTACCCTGCCACACCGATTTAAAACTGATCAAGAGTTCTAGGTCCAGACCAAACAGCAACAATATAAGTTTACTAAACTTGTCCACTTGCTCTTAATTAAGTTCATAGTTAAAAAATAATAATTTTGTGAAGTCATCACACAAGATGACTGGTCAATTTTTAAATAAATCAAAAGGGTCTTTACATATTAATATTAAAAAAGCTTTGCAATCAGCCTACAGTGTTCAGTTTTGAATCAGCTTTGGTCTAAGTAATAGTTCCTAAAAAACATAAATGTAAATGTTTATCAACAAAATAGCTGCTCAAAACAATTGCTGGTTAAATTTCATTCTTTCATACTTTATATCTGTGTGATGCAACTATTGCGGATATGCCAAAGATGAGATTTTAGTTTTCTTAGCTTGTCGTGAAACTGCTTATGTTCAGAGGCCCTTTTTTTTCCTTCCTGATTTTACAATCTAGTAGTTACTGATAGTTACAGGCAAATGCTTTCTTTGTTCATCAGACTGTCTTCTAATAATTTCCATTTGTGATAAATCTCCAATCTGTCTACTGGAGGACATGATGAAAAGGGACTCAACCTTGAAAGAGCTACTCTTTGGTGATACTCAGGTATGTTTTCAATCAAACCTATCTTAAAGTTTTTCCTTCGCGAATCTGATCCTTATTGCTCTTTAACTACAAATGTGATATTTGTTTTCCTTTCGCTGATGCTGTACTTGTCTTTGGTAACTGTTAACAATGAGGATCTTGAAATAATACCCACTTAAAGTAAAACTGTTAAGAAAATGTAATAATTTACAATCGGATTATTCCAATTTCTCCTTAGGAATCTAAATTCATTCACTCAGTTAAACATATTTTAAAAATACCTCCTATAATCAAGGCACTCTTCTGGGTAACTATATGAGAAATATCAAGATGTGTATGCCTTTGCTTGAAAAGAGATGACAGTCTAGTATCTTCCAATATAGATGTTAAAAAGTGCTCACAGATTTAACTCCTTTGAGCATGTACTATCAAATATACTTAATCACATGCTTAAAATTAAGCCATTTTCTTATGACATATATAATATTAACACATCACCTGTGGAAAGGTAATGTAGAACATTGCCTTGAAAGAGATTAGGCTCTAAATGTGAAAGAATACCTATAAAAAATGCAGTACCCCAAACAGTAACCATTTAAGCCAAAAGTTACAAACAAAATGTATAGTTACAAATAGACTTTAATGAAGATTCTAGTTCAAAAAAATTCTATCCACCAATGCATTAAATATAAATGCATTTTAATTAGCAATGTAGCTTTTAAAAAGTGTATAACTTATGAAAACACTGTTCATAAAAATTGTTTCCTGAAAAAGGTCTTTTCTCTTAGAATTTCATATTAAGAAGAGGGAGATAGAAAGCTATACAAAAAAAGATAAATCCAAATGTCCCAGAAGAGTTTAGTCAGAGCAAATTAAAACAAATTTTGAATGAAATGTTTTTTTTTAAGATGTTTTTAGACTTTTTTGTGTTTTTTAACAAGGTACTACACAAGGAAATAAGTTAATTGTACGCTGAAAAACATCTCCATGTTATCTATTTCTTTTAGTGGCATGGTAAAATTTTGCCCTTTCATAATTTCTATCACTTTAAATAACTCCTTCCTAAACATACGATATAAAAAACAGAGGTCACAAGAAAATTAGTCTCACTGTCACATCTGTGTTTGAATCCTAAGGTAAAAGTAAGCAATTCTTTCCTGTAATATTCCTTCTCCAAACTGTCACTTTGTTTCATCAAAGTTAGTAAGTAGGCTCAAATCACATTTTTAGCCCAGATCTTTTTCAGTTGTACTTTATAAAAAATATATATCAAAGCATTAGCTTTGTGGCTGTAAAAACGTCTGCTACCTTTTGAATGTAATTTTTAGCAAAATCTTAGTTGCAGGATATACTTTTATATTTGGCTTTCTCAGAGTAAAGGGATATGCTTTAAGTTAAAGCTCATTTGCTCAACACTTGGTTCGGAATTTAGAAGGTGGTTTTACTTAATGTTGATTAAACTTTTGTAGCTGTAAGCTCATAATTTTAACACTTGGCTTGTCTGCTACGCTATTTCTGAATAGTAGTGAAACACTATACTATTTCATTTGGATGATATAAATATGTAACCAAATATTAGAAAGTTTCAAATTGACCTACTAACCATAAACTCTAATAAATACTTGCATGTTTTTTGACTAACCCTTTTAATATACTAAAATATTCAATAACTATTGTTTGCAAATTACGTGAAAAATTAATTTTTGACAAAATTTTATTCATAGCATTAGGAAAATCATACTCAAAACACAGAAATAATCAGACTATATAACAATGCTGCATAGATAGTGGTATACAAGTTCCCTGATGCTAAGTGACTTCTTCCTAACTAGAACTGCTATTTTCAAGTCACGGGTAGAAAATGGTAGAGGCATTATTTCCTCTCTCTGAGGTTGGAAAAAATGGCTTTTATGGTGAGAAATTACACTGTTTAAACAGCAAAGATCAGAGTATCCTCCAATTTAAATCTATTCCCTTCATGTTATTTCTCAGAGATGAAAAGTTAGAATGTTAGGATTATTAGAAAGGAACAGGAGGTAAATTACCTTTTAGGAGATAGCCCGATCCATGCCTGCTTTACTTAAATAAAACACTGAAGTTTTAAAAATTACAACCACACCATTATGCTTAACTGAAATTACCAGTATGAATACTTTTTTACATAATACATTACAGGTATACAAGAAAAAAAAAAAATGACCCTGTTTCCAATCCTTTGACCTCAAGTAGAAAAAAGTATTACCACTTTTTGGGGATCTGAAAAATTGTTTTCATGACACAGCATTAACTCTACAGAGATCAAAATTATTTCTCAATACTGAAAATAGCCTAAATCAATGACAAATGGCTACATTTCTTTCATAAAATTACATTTTGAAAGGGAATACAATTTTATTTGGGAGGAATTTGTAGCTGAAAACATTTTTATTAAGAAAACATTGTTACCCTGAGAAAGACTCTTAAAATTGCCAGTGCTTTCAGAGGCTCCCAGCAAGGCATGAAGGAGCAAGTTGTAGGCTCTAGCTTCTTACAGTTACCTATATGAAGAATGTTTTTACCTAAACAGTGCTTTGGGCTTCTCTGCGATACTGGTAACAGGTCACAGCCAAGTGTTTAAATGTGACATACAAAAAGCAAATTTTACATATTCATTTTAAGCAGACTTCTTCCTTTTCCCTTTTCTGAGAGTGAGTCTGAAATTCTTCAACCGGTTTTGGACTCAAACCTATTGTTCACAAAAATAATCTTATAACAGTAAACAAATTGTCTGGTTTACATTCTCTAATCTATGCCTAGAAAATAAGTGATTGATAATTCTTAATTGGCCACTGCAGGGCAGAGACAAGTCTTCTTTCTAATCAGAGGCATATACAGACATTCCTCAAAGTGCATTGTTATTATTTTTTAACATCTCTTATGCATTGACAAAGTCAACATTTTGACTCCCTATATACTTTTAGTATAAAATGCTTACTCCCAACTCCTTACACATACCATAATTACTTGAGAAAAGACAAAATAAGATCAGCTACAGAAGTAGCAAGATATTTTTTACAAATAAAAATACAATATACAAAAAATGGCAAGTTAGTGATAAGTGGTAGAATAAACTCTCAATAATATTCCACTTTGGGTTCCAAATTAAGATTTGACGAGTTTGAAGCCTTGTCCTGTATCCAGCACAGCAGGAAGAAACCAACTCATTTTTAATCTTTTCAAGCACCTAAAACAAGTCTTGCAGATCCAGAAAAGGTTCAGACCACACAACCAATTTGCCAAATGCACTAGTGGATATGTAATACGAGGAAAGTATAACATCCAGTGCTTGGCCACATCACTTCCTGTTGGCAGGTGTAGTGTGTAGTCACTCCACCGTTTTGACACGCCATATACTGCTTTCACTCTGCGTCCCTTTTCAGTCCAGCAGACGTTATTAGTGGTGTTGCAGTTATATTCTACCCAGTCTTTTGTGAAGTCACCCAGCTGAGGTGGGTTAGCTTCTTCGATATCTATTGTCTTTGTCATCTCTGCTCCTTGCACTGCAATATACTGGTCGTTGATTTTTCTTACTTCTTTCACCCAAGGAGTTGAATTCTCACTGTCTAATATGATAATAAGTCGGGAACAGAAGGAACCATTCTTTTCTCGCCACCATTCTAAAAGTGTGTCAAGGCGTAGTATGTCGCCACCTGTGAACAAAAGAAAGTTCAGTAGAGCAAGAATTTAAGTGTCTTACTAAAATACTCTTTTGTCTTGAGTGTATTGTCTTTAAGTTTTTAAAGTTAAATATGTAAGAAAAAAGAGGGTGCCTTCTTTTCAAAGTATCTTTTCAGAAGAATTTTCAGGAACAGAAAATAGACTTTCAACTTCAAGTAAAAACCAAACCAAAAAAACTAAAAAATCCAATCATCCTGCTTTTTAAATTAAAGAGATATCCTATGATTTAAAAAATGGCTATGATAAAATAAGAAAATTAATAAAGGTAAATCTGGTAAAAGAAATTATACAGCAAAGCTAATATTCTACATTGGGCAGCAAATTATGACTTGTAGTCATATCTAGCCTGCCGCTAGTTTTGCATGGCCTGAGAGGTAAGAACTGATTTTACATTTTTAAATGGTGTAAAAAAATTTTTGAGACATTTGTGATGTAAAAATTACAGGAAATTTAAATTTCATGTTTCTGTAAATGTCTATGACTGCTTTTATTCTACAAAAAGCTAAGTATAGTTGCAAGAGGGACTTTATGGCCTATCAAGTCCTTACAGAAAAAGTTTGCTTACCCTGTTCTACATCTCTGATAAACTGTTAACTTATCCTCATCTGTGGGTACCTACTAGATAAAAACACTCACCCTCCTAGTAACAAGAGTTTGGAATTGGTTTATTTTTAAATCAATTTTATATCCCCAAACAAAGGATTAAAAAAAACATATACCAGAAATGTCTAAGGTAAAAATATTTCTGACCTAGAAAGCTGTCTTATAGCTACTCATTACACATTTTGTTCATATTGTATGGGTTTTTTTTTTTGCATTAAAATTTTAAATATACTGTATTAAAATTTGATCATTTAATTTTTAGTACTCCATTAAATTTTGTGCCCCAGGCATCTGCCATTCTCACCTCACTCTAGTTCTGGCTCTGTCTCAAATGGTATACTAATCCAATCCTTCCAATTCTAGGAATTTATCCTAAGAAAGGGCAAGGATGTGGACAAAAATCACATATAAAGATCATCTTCTCACTGCTACCTCAGATAGTGTAAAATCTGAAACAACTGAGGGAATGGAAATAATTATAACCTTATGAGAGTTTTATCATAAATCATATTTATAAAGAAATTTTAATGACAAAATATCTATGATATTAGGAGAAAAAGCATGACATAGAAGTGTATCTACAAAAATAATAGCAATAGTTATTGTCTGGGTATTTGCATTTCAGTGGGTTTTGTTATACTTTTTTGTATCTTTGAAAATTTTTACACTGTTATAATTAGAAGAAAGTTTTAACATGTTAACAATTTACTAATACAAGCTCCAACGACCTAGCTCCAGAATAGGTATTTCTACCAAGAGCAGCCATCTTCTTTGCTAAACTATCAAAATGACAATACTGGAGAGACAGAAAATCTTTTAGAATTTGGATTCTATCAGTAATATGATCCATAAAAACAGAGCATATATCACATCCTTATTCACCAGACTGTGACAATGCAAAATTTGTTTTTCATGTATTACTAATATATTGCTTCACAGAGACCTCTATAAGGTACCTTTTTAAAAGGATCAAGCTCACTTTTCATTATTTCCACTTTTATTAAACTTCTCTGGAGAGGACAACATAGATTTATGAGTAGTTATACGAATTCCATCTGCCAGTAAACACTGTCTAACTTGCCTTCTACAACTATTTCAATAAAGATTCTGTAGCACATGCTACACTAATTCTTATACACATGCTCTTTAGATATTAGCAAGAAATTTAAAGCAGCATTAAAGCCCTTTATACTAATTCTCTTGTCTTGTTTTGCTCTGTTTTCTCCTATGAAAAGGTTCTATGTCAAATTTGGCTTTTGGCCCAGATGTAAAGTACTTACATTTATCTCAGTAACATTTATCCGATGCTGTTTAAGTAATTGAGACTGTTTTTAAAGATTTTATCTGTGATAAACTGCTTTATAGGTTAAATAATAGATTGTTTAATTTGTCTCTCTTGTCATTACCAAATTGTTTTTTATCCTCAAGCAAAGAGGCAAAGATACTAGGTTCCACATTATGAAGTCCTAAAAGTGTAAGAAGACTACATATTCTAAGAAGTACTGTGAGTAAAGATATGGGTTAAGGAGCACACACAGATTTTTTCTCACAGTGAGTTCTGGACCTACTCTTCTCCTCAAGTAAAATCTAATCCTGATACTTCCTATCTAAAGGTTTTAAGAAAAAAAATTTTTTTTTAAGAAAACTATTAATAAATTCTTAGACTTAGCATGCACGCAGAGCTTCGAGTTCTTTGTCACTTAGACTGGAATAGAAAGCATTTTCTTCAGAGCAGGGGTGTTCAATAACATTTCTGAGAAAGAATCAACATCTGGGGCTGTTTCAGGCAGGTCAAGGGAAGGAACTGTTTGGAAACAGGATTCATTCTCTGGGCCTGGTTTAACCTGCAAGTGAGCCAGGTGCCTCAGGCCAGCGGGGAGTACATGGTTGCTGAATTATGAGGCGAGGCCTGTCAACCTATGCTTTCTCCACTGTTTTGTTCTATTTTTACAATAAAGTGTCTCACAGAGAAAATTACACATACAGGAACAAGTCTTCTTGGCCAATAGTAGAATTCTATAATGGTCTACTTATGCCATCTTTATAACATTTTTTAATGTATAATATTATAGAAGGTAGCTACATTTATTTACCTAAACTATAACCCTAAAGTATCTTCATAAATTATTCTCAATTCACAGTGAAGGAAAACATAAGAACACTGATATTTATGCTACTGCTATTCATCTTGGTGACTATTACATTTTCTAAGAAAAAACGACTATAAATATCAGTTAACTGAACATCTAGAGTTTATTTCCAAAGCCATCTTTTAAAAAATATTTGAGATAAATTTTTAAGAGTTAAGAAAAATACAAACTTTGGGGAAAATGTTTATATTAAGTAATAAATACTTCATGTAAACATAAGCTTGCTTTTAAAGTTATTAGACCTAGAGACTGTCATACAGAGTGAAATAAGTCAGAAAAACAAACTGTGTATTAATGCATGTATGTGGAATCCAGGAAAATGGTACGGATAAATTTATTTGCAAAGCAGAAATAGAGACACGAACATAGAGGAAAAAAATGTATGGATACCAAGGGGGAAATAGGGGTTAGTAGGATGGATTGGGAGACTGGGATTGACATATCAAAACTACTGTGCATAAAGCAGATAACTAATGAGAACCACCTGTATGCTGAGGAAACTACTCAGTGCTCTGTGGTGACCTAAATGGGAAGTGAAGTGAAAGTCACACAGTCGTGTCTGACTCCTTGTGACCCCATAGACTATACCATCCATGGAATTCTCCAGGTCAGAATACTGGAATGGGTATACCTTCTCCAGATCTTCCCAACCCAGGGATCGAACCCAGGTCTCCTATGTTGCAGGCGGATTCTTTACCAGCTGAGCCACGAGGGAAGCCCAACATAAATGGAAAGGAAATCCAAAAGAGAGGGGATAGAGGTATACATATAACTGATCTACTTTGCTGTACAGCAGGAACTAACAACACGGTAAGGCAACTATACTCCAATAAAAAAAGAAAAAATGTACACACAGATAATCAAATGAAAGCACAGTGTCAGAGAACAGTACGGATTAGATTATTTTTCTTCAGTGGAATTCTTTAAGTATTAACCAATTTAACCTTTGGAAATGAATTTGTCTTGTAATGGAAAAGCTGCATTTCACTGTGAAGCTATAATTTATCCCTGGCTGCTTTATTCTTCACTAAAGCATTCTCTAAGCTTTGTATATTTAATACTTAGCATATAAAAAGAAATAATATTTTAAAAAGTCTAGATATAGCAATGATCTCAAAGCCCAGACCCAGGTATGGTTTGCTTGGACTTGTTTGGGATAAGCTTGGCAGTGAGCATGCTCTCCCCACTGCCTCTCAGCCTTCCTATTTCAACCTGACACTCCAACCCACACATCTGATGATATTACCAATAATGAAAACTTTTCCAGGTTAAGTCTAATAGCTACCACTGCTGACCTAATCGGAGAAGGCAATGGCACCCCACTCCAGTACTCTTGCCTGGAAAATCCCATGGACGGAGGAGCCTGGTAGGCTGCAGTCCATGGGGTCGCTGAGTTAGACACGACTGAGCGACTTCACTTTCACTTTTCACTTTGATGCACTGGAGAAGGAAATGGCAACCCATTCCAGTGTTCTTGCCTGGAGAATCCCAGGGATGGCAGAGCCCAATGGGCTGCCATCTGTGGGGTCGCATAGAGTCGGACACGACTGAAGCGACTTAGCAGCAGTAGCAGCTGACCTAATATCAATCATTTTTGTTATTGTTCCAATGAAACATGTTTGTTATTTATGTAGAGGACAGTATGCCTTACTAACTATTCAAAAGTCAAGTCACTGAGTAGAATTCATTATTTCTCTTTACTACAATCATATGCTTAGGAAAAAACTATAATTCATGCAGTAATTAAATGAAATAGAAATTTAAAAAATGAAATTACTTTCTCATAAAAAATGAAAGATATATGCATGGCCACCAAAATTATGCCCCTCCCCTTGCATCTGAGTTATTATAAGCATTTCAGTAGCAGTTTTCAAATAATCAATCCCTGCTTTTAGGTTTGAAATATATTTCTGTAAAAACGTTTGAATTGACTAAAACTTTTTCTCTTGGGCTCTGAAGTACACAGAATGCTATACTTTACCTGAATATGAGATAGCTGTAAATAGTAAAAAGTTATTTTATATGTTATGTTATTAAAAAGTCAAAAGTTGAATAAATGATTTTATAACCTTAGGCTGAAGTAGTTTTAAGTTGACTAGTTTCTTTCATATTACAGTATTTCAAAAACGGGTGAACCATGCTAACAAAAGTATCTTCTGATCCAGAACATGCCATTTCTGTGCCTTTGTAGTTTTAACCTTTGGCAGCAACATAATACAGTGGCGGGGAGGGGGTATTTTAGGTGTCAGGCAAATCCAGACTTGAATCGTGGTTCCATCACTTAGGAATAGTATGACCATAGGTAAGTTATGTAACCACTTTCAGCTTTCATTTCACCCTTTGAAAAATAGAGGTGACAGTATCTCAAAGAATTTCAAGTGAAGATTAATAATGTGTATAAAGTACCAAGCATAGTAGCTATGGTTCAAACATGCTCAGTAAGTATTGGGGCTTCCCTAGTGGCTCAGATAGTAAACAATCTGCCCGCAATGCAGGAGACCTGGGTACAATCCCTAATTAGTTTGACTTTACTCCTTCTAGATAGCCAATGACTTATTCTGTATTTGTTAGACCAAAAAATTACAAAAATCTATTTATAAGAAAACCCTGGAAACCAATCTGGCACTAAACTAGTGAGACCACGATGGTTTGAAATCATGTCTACTTTAACCTTCAGTTTATTTCCTTTCTTCTGGAATTCTTGTATTGGCACTCTATCTCTGTCCTTCCATAATACTTCTCTTTATATTTTTCTGTGAATATCTTTTTCTACTTATATTTTATGACTATTTTATTGTGTTCACGGTGTAAAACATCTAAAAATTTTTTAGAAAAAAAAAAGGGTATAATTAGGTCTAAATGAGTTATTCCTAATCTAAAATAAGAATATGACCTGTTTTGTCATGATTCATTCAATAATTTTATCCATCTATCTACTACTTAAGGATCTCCTACTATTTGCCAGACTCTCTTCCAGCACTAAGCAAGTTATCTCATAAAACAAAGCCTTTGATTTACAGTCTCCTCTCTAGTTGGGAAGACCAACAAACAAATTTACATCTAAATCTCATTTCTCCCTTGGCAAGGAGGTTTAATATTACCCCTTCTATTTTCAGATGAGAGAACTGAAATGGAGAGCGTAATCTGCCTCAAACAGCAGTGCTGGGGCAAATTAGGACAGAGCTAAGGTCTCCTGACCTAAACACTACTCCAACCACATCATATCACCTGCTGCTTAAAATTATGGTGTGCTTTCTAACAAATAAAATTGAACATGTGAAGAACTATTGAAATCAGCATCTCTAATCCTAAAGACTTAGAAGTATTAGCCAAATAAGTTAATCAGATTCTGAAAAATGTAACTATTTAATAATTCTGGAAATAGTTTAAAGGGAAACTAATTGTAAGTCTCACATCAAGCAGATTTTTCTTCCAATCAACACAAAACATAATTTTCGAAACCTCTAGAGATCACTAAAATTATGCTAAACAAGTATGCCAGAGAAAAGGTAAATGAAACAGTCATATGTATACTTGGTAAACTATAAAGTGGAAAATTGAGAATTTGGAAACATTGTTTCAGTGTGAAGGACAGATTTCCACAAATGCGTGTATCTTCACAATAGTGAAATTGCCAGAGGTGGACTTACCTGCAAGAGCCCACTCTCCTGTACCATGGGTGTGCCCACTGTAATATAAAACATACGTATCATGCCTAGGCCCATCCACAGTCCGAAGTTCAAGGAAAGCTTTCAGTTTGGAATGTAGAGTATCAAAAGACAGTCCACTTGTAGAATAGTCACACCCATAGGTCTCAATCATGTGATATGCAAAAAATCTTTGGATAGCGTTGAGCATGCCAGTAGACCTCAAATTTAACTCCTGTACATGTTCTGGTGGAAGAAGTGTTGGCTGACCATCAGGACTGAAAAAGGAGAAAAAACCCATCATTTTGGTGTTCATGAAGTGTTCATTCTATGTCACATTCCTATTTTTCATTTATAATAAATTACCTAAGACTAAGTTACTAATAACTAAATGGCATAATCTTTCTTTAAAAAAACCCATCTTTTCTATATTTTCCACAGTACTAAAAATTACACTTGGAAAATCAAAGCCTATTTCTAAAAATTATACCTCTTATCAATAAGATCTGGTGCTCTGTGACAACCTAGAGGGGTGGGATGGGGGAGTCTATGGGAAGGAGGTTCTAGGGGAAAGGAATATATGTATACTGGTGATTGAATCACGGTGTTGTACAGCAGATACCAACACAACATTGTAAACCAATTATCCTCCACGTAAAAAATAAATAAAACTGAAAGCTGGGAGGATATCTCCAAATGTGGATTGTACTACTCTTCATTCTTTTACCAAGAATTTGGCATCTTCTTACCAATGAGATATTAAACAAGACTTTAAAAAGCAAGGCTGTACTAATTTTACCCCCAAAACGTTTCAAGAACACTGGATTGGGGACAATAATGAAAGTACCTTTTTTCTTGAGAAAAAACGCAGTATGGAAACAGTATTTTAAATTAATTTCCATATGGAAAAATAGTCTATAAAGTGTTCAAGTTTTACTAACTTGAGGTACACAAATGACAGAACAACTTACCTTTTAATAATGACATTTTAAAACAATTTTTATAATTTAGGTCCATTGCCTTATACTACTGAACACTAATTGAAGACAGGCTTGATCCTAGAATACATGTAAAATGGTACGTTGGTAAAGATGATAAACTAGTTCTTAAAACTAGCAGGATCAAATCAATATTCGGGGAGAAAAAAAATCATCACTCCTACCCAGAAACTGAACTTCTAAGTAGGAATTTTGAAAACTCTACATCTGCTTCATGTATTTATCCATACTATTCTGATAATTCTACAAAAGCTTTCATTAAAACACAAAACATTTTGTCCCATATTTTATCATTTAACAGCCACAAAAGAGTAAAAGAGTAAACAATGCATAATCAAAAATTACAATAAAAATCTGCAAATTACTACTTTCACATATTCTTCCTAGAGAGTTTAGGTTACTACTGTCTCTTATACACATCTACATCTTACTTTATCAAATCTTTTGAAATATATTTACTTCTCATAAGAATCTTCACCTTATTTATCAAATCTTTAATATGGAGGAATATATTTACTATAAATAGTCAACTTTGTGGTTTTATGTCAAATATTTAAAATCCAATAAAAACTTTATGTTCAGTTTTCTCCCATCTCTGCCAAGGAAAATATGATGACTACTTTGTCAGCATAATTCATTACTGGCAAGGAATTATTTTTTTTTTCCTATTTCAAAGGTACTTAAACTATAAAAGAACCACTAAAATTTAGTAATGATTATAAATTGAAACAGATTAGCCACATATTGGAGTCAGAATTATTTTAATAAAACTGCCATGAGATATTTGATTTTGTTGTGAATGTTTCTGAATTCCTGGTATTTGTACTACATTTTCAAGTAGATAGTATTTTTACATTCATATTCTCACTACCTCTTCAGGACACTCCTCTCTCTGCAATTTAAATTAAGACACTGAGGTTCAGAGAGGTAATGATTTGCCTAAAGGAACACAGAACTAGAATTTAGGATGCTCAGGTCCAGTGTACATTCTATTACACTTCACCATGTGGTTTTACATTTCCTTAAACAAGATATTCCTAAGAAAATGGAATAACTTTACAAGGAAAAATCTACCTATATTTTTATGATTTTTAGCTAAAACATACTCTAATCACGTTTACCAAAAACAAAACTTTAATTGAACCCTTAAGATTTACTACTCAGAGTAGATAAACATTTTTAAACATTTGGGATAAATGAAAAAAATGCAAGAGTATTATATTTTGAGAATATTATAGCTTTGAAAAAATGAGCTATCATCTTATATTCATACAAATATTAGAAGAATGTTAAGAATCAAGGTGCTATGACTAATTACACTAGGTTACTATACCTGCAAAAGTTGGTGGGAATCACAATAGCATATCCAACAGATGTTCCTCCTAAACAGCTACCCAATTCATGGAAGAGGCCATGAGCCATAGATTCCAAAGGCAAAACAATTAGAAACATGCTCAAGAAGATTCCATTTGTTGGCTAAAAAAAATTTAAAACAGTATGTTTACCATAGCATGTGTGATTAAACTTATGTAGTGAGTATGTATATATATTTATAAATCCATATTTATTCATTTTTTGCCCCTACTTCCAAAAAGGATTGAAAGGATAATTAATGATCTAAAATCCATTATAAGTTGAAAGACACAAGAACACATGGATAAACAACAGAGCCTAAATTTATAAACTCCTGTACATCATGGTAAAACAAACATAATATGCATATTGTATTTTTAAAATTTGTCAAATAATATCCCAAACTAAAAACATATATAATATATATGTAGCATCTTTAATATGACAGAGAAAAAAGCCAGAAAACAAATCCTTTCCTGTTAATACCCACATGCTTTAAATCATTTTTCAAATAACACTCATTTATCAGAGTGTAGAAAGGGTCTTTTTTTCCCCTGTGAAAAGTCCAGAAATTAAGAGAAAATTTTAAAATGTAAACTCCTTAAAACTATAAAAATGAATTCCATTCTTAAACTTCTTATAATACAGCTTTCCTTTGAAAATATCTAGACTCTTTGTAACTAAATCAAAACTATATTTATCTATACATTTAAGCAGCCTAAAAACAACAGAAAAAGGGAGGCAGGCGAAATATTAAGAGAAGGCAGATTTAGGTAGTATTTGCAATTAAAATAAAAAAGGACCCATTAAATGAAAAGAAAATGAAAGGATGAGTCACTCAATACCAACCATAATTCTTACCATATGGATAGCATTTCATATTCTCTGTGTTGCTACTGCACATATTACACAGTTAGGTGTATATGTGCATGAATGAATACACATTTTTTCCAACACTAACAAGTGGTTCATTCGATCAGAATTTTAGTAAAAAAAAAGTTGAATCCCATAACGGAAAAATAGATATAATGCCCTATTTTTGGTACACTGGTGGTGGTGGTTTAGTCGCTAAGTTATGTCTGACTCTCAAGACCGCATGGACTGGAACTCACCAGGCTCCTCTCTGTCCATGGGATTTCCCAGGCAAGAATAATGGAGTGGGTTGCCATTTCCTTCTCCAGGGGATCTTCCCCACCCAGGGATCAAACCCACGTCTCCTGCATTGCAAGTGGATTCTTTACTGCCACCAGGGAAGCCCACTTTTGGTATATTCTGTGTTATCAGTTACATAAATTATACAGTACCTGCTCAATGTAGAAACACTAGAAAAAGATATGATTAGATTCATTCTGAGTACCATTACCATTCACAGCTGTTTAAAATATGTTCAAACTTCATGCAATACGTTATCACAAATATTTAGTCTTTTACCAAAGTGGGATGATATATAATGTTCTGCAAACTTTCTAATACACTATAAGCTTATTAATGTAATTCTAAAGTGAAGTCGCTCAGTCGTGTCCGACTCTTTGCGACCCCGTGGACTGTAGCCTACCAGGCTTCTCTGTCCATGGGATTCTCTAGGCAAGAATACTGGAGTGGGTTACCATTTCCTTCTCCAGGGGATCTTCCCGACCCAGGGATCGAACCCAGGTCTCCCGCATCGGAGGCAGACGCTTTAACCTCTGAGCCACCAGGGAAGCCCTAATGTAATTCTAAATCATTTGTAAATACCAAATGGCATTACTATCATATTTATGAAATTTTAATTAGCTGATTTCCTATTTGTGTATTTAGACTCCTTATATTTTCCTCTGTGATAAACAAAACTAGAATAAGTATTGAGTTCTCTGATGATTATATTAAATATCTTTGATCATTTGGGTTCAACTTTGGCAAAATATTTTTGCCATGGGGCTATCTATTAATGATTCACAGTTTTGTTTTGCTATCAATATAAGTGTAATGTACTCATGTTGTGTCTTGCTAAATCTTCTCCGTCTACCTAAAGGTCAAGAAGGTATTTTACGTTATCCTCTAAAGGTTTTGTTTTTTTTGCACTTTGCTTTTAGGTCTATAATCCAAATATAGTTGATTTTTATAAGAACAGTTCAAATTAAGTTTTTTATATGAGCACTCAACTATTTACCAATTACTGAAAATCTCAACCACTCCACATTACTGTACTATTTTGTCATAAATCAGGCATTCTGATACCTGCTTTTTTAACTCTTATGTTCCACTGGCCTATCTATTTTTTCAAATTGTTCCTTTTGCCCACATTTCCTCCTTTCTTTCTGGGACTCCAGTAAAAGACAAATGAGATTTCTCTGTATCTTCTATGAGTCTTATCCTTCTGTACAATATTTCCTCTATTTTTCCTCTTCAAGCTTCTACTTTCATAGCTTTCTCTGAACTATATTTTCCAGCTCACTAATGCTCACTTCCCATTTGTCTAATCTGTTAAACTTGTACACTGAGTAAATTTCAGGTATTTTATTTTCTGATTCAAAAACATGTCTAAAACGAAAAAAAAAAAAAAAGCCTGTCCAGTTATTTTTCAAATCTGCCTTGTCGCTTTTTTATATTAATAGCTTCCAGCTTCCCACCATTATTTACTATCTTTGCTTTTGTTTTTACTATCTTTGCTTTTGTTTTTCAACTTGCTAAATAAGTATGATGGCTTTCTGTGTTTGATAATTCCAATAAACCAAGACATTTTGGTCTGCCTATTGTCTGCTGGTTCTGTTGCTCCTTGCTCTTGATGCCATGTGAGTGAATGAGGCTGGAGGGAGGGGCACGCGGAGAGAGAGAATCTGGTTATGAGTTGAACACTGTATGCAAAAAAAATATTATATGACTAAGTTCAGACCTAGGATAATTATACCTTCTCCAAGAGGATTTCTGTTTCTTCTAGGGGGCTGTGGGCATTAACACTTTATATATCTTAATCCAGGTTGTTATCACTAACAGGATACATATCAGGATGAAAATTCATTAGAGGGTGTAATGTATTTATTAAAAAATACATTTCTACGATAAACACCAACTTCTTCTTATACAACTTATGTCCAAGAGAATTTACATACTTTTTATACTTAGGTTAATAACTATATCAGTGAGAAAAATCACTCTTTTATGACATAGCTTACAATTTAAAAGCTGCAACAATTCTCACAACTATTACTACAGCAATTTCAATAGCTGTTTTTAAACATTACTTGTTTAACTCTTAGGTTTAATAGGTAATCATCCTATCTACAAATATTGATAATTTCATTATTTTCTTTTCAATTTCTACACCTTCTATTGCATATACTGTTCCATTATAATAGGAAATACTTTGATCAATTAAACCCTTATCCACATAAAAGTGGATGGGGAACTTTTAGATATGGATGACTAACTGTACTACACCATAATAAGGGACTCCAGCAACTGTAAATTTTGGCATTCAGAGGAGGTACTGAAATCAATCCATTGTAGATGCCTAAGGATCACTGTACATTCAAATTATGTCAGCCATTTACTTAAATAATTACTGGGGGGGAGGGGTCAAAATGGTGGAGGAGTAGGACAGGAAGCTCACCTTCCCTAACAACATTAAAAACACATCTACAAGTGGAATGACCGACACAGAACATCTGCTGAAAACCAGCAGAAGACCTCAGACTTCTCAAAGGGCAAGAAAACCTCTGCGTAACTGGGTAGGACAAAAGGAAAAAAGAAACAGACGAAGCCTGCACCCAGGGAGGAGCTGTGGAGGCAGGTTTCCCACACCCTGGGCAGTCCCTCACTGGCAGGGAGATCAGCCTAGACGGAGGGGAGCTTCAGAGGCTAAGAGTAGAGCACAGCATTTGTGGAGGGCAAAACAGAGTAACGTGAACAGAAGGTTGGCACTGCCACCTTGCACTCCCCCAAGACACTCATATGTTGGTGAAGGTGGGGGCTAGGCACTAAAGTACAGGCTTCAGAGGTCAGACCCAGGGAGAGGCCAAGGGCTGGCTGCATGGAGACAGCCTGAAGAGGCTGGATGGTAGCAACAGAGCAGGTACTCCAAAGAAGCTGGGGCTGATGAGAGATACCAAGTGCTGTTGTTGAGGGGGTGCATGGGAAGAGGGGTGAGAGCACCGTAAGAGCGCCTTTCCCTGTGACCATTCGGCAACAGGACACTGCCCACAGGAGTTCTGGGGGCAGGCGCACGTCGTTGCGGCCATCCTAGGCCCCAGAGGTGGCTATGAACTGCCACTGCAAGACCTAACAGCAGGTGCCAGGCACAGCCACCACTCTCCTGGGAGTGTGGACAGCATCTGCCCACAGGAGACCCATGAGCAGTGCCAAGCCCTGCCCCTGCTGTCCCAAGAGTGTGCAGACAGCCGCCACCCCCAGGAGGCCCAAGAGCAGGTGTCGAAGACTGGTCCCTCTGTCCTAAGTGTGCACAACGACCTCTGACCCTGCACACCAAGTATCAAGGGGATAACGGCCAGCATTCACTGAGGAAAGAGACAGAGAGCATCCAAACTAAAAGCAGCCCCTTGACTCTGGAAAAGATGGCAGAGTAGGAAGACACGAACTCACCTCTTCTCATGAAGGGGCTTCCTTGGTGTCTCAGATGATAAAGATCCTGCCTGCAGTGTACAAGGCCAGGGCGGGATTCCTGGGTTGGAAAGATCCCCTGGAGAAGGGAATGGTTATCCACTCCAGTATTCACGCCTGGAGAATATCAAGGACAGAGAAGTCTAGTAGGCAACAGACCACAGGGTTGCAAAGAGTCGGACACGACTGAGCAAATAACACTTTCACGTCTCATGAAAACACCAAAATCAGAACTGCTGAACAATCATCTACAAAAACACTGGAACCTACCAAAAAAAGTATTTTACAATCAAGTCAAAAAGATGGTAGAGTAGAAGGACATGCACTCATCTCCTGCAAGAACACCAAAATCACAGCTAGCTGCTGAACAATCAACGACAGGAGAATGGTGGAACCCATCAAAAAAAGATACTCCACATCCAAGGGCAAAGGAGAAGCTGCAGCAAGACAGAAGGAGGGGTGCAATCGTGTTTAAAATCAAACTTCATACCCGTCAGAAATGCCTGGAGGGCACAAAGCAAACCTGTGCACATAGAGGTGCAGGGAAAGGAACAGTGATCCCACAAGAGACTGATCCAGACTTGCCTGTGCGAGTCCAGGAGTCTCCGGTGGAGACGTGGGTTGACTGAGGCCTGCTGCGGGGTCAGGGACACTGACGGCAGCAGTCCTGGGAGGCAGGCCATGTGGCATAAGGCTTCTAAAGGAGGTCGCCATTACCACCATGACCCCTACCACAGATTAAGGCCAAACTACAGGCAGGGAGCACAGCCCCACCCATGAGCAGAAAACTGGATTAAAGACTTACTGAGCAGGGCCTCGCCCACCAGAGGAAGACCCAGTTTTCTCCACAGCAAGTCCCTCCCAGCAGGAAGTTTGCACAGGCCTCTTACCCACATCTATCAGAGGGTAGACAGAAGGAAAAGCAAAATCCCGGAAAACTAAACAAAATGATCACATGGATCACAGCTTTGTTAACTTAATCAAACTATGGGCCATACAGTGTAGGACCACCCAAGACTGATGGTGGAGAGTTCTGACAAAACGTGGTCCACTGGAAGAGGGAATGGCAAACCACTTCAGCATTCTTATCTTGAGAACCCCAAGAACAGTATGAAAAGGCAAAAAGATATGGCACTGAAAGATAAACCCCCCAGGTCAGTACGTGTCCAATATGCTACTGGAGAAGAGCAGAAAAATAGCTCCAGAAGGAATGAAGAGGCTGAGCCAAACCAGAAACGAAACCCAGTTGTGGATATGTCTGGTGGTGAAAGTAAAGAACAATATTGCATAGGAACCTGAATGTTAGGTCCATGAATCAAGGTGAATTGGAAGTAGTCAAACAGGAGATGGCAAGAGTGAACATCGACAATTTAGCAAACATTGTACTAAAATGGATGGAAATGAGTGAATTTAATTCAGATGACTACTGTATCTACTACTGTGGGCAAAAATCCATTAGAAGAAATGGAGTAGCCTGCACAGTCAACAAATGAGTTCATAATGCAGTACTGGGTATACTCTCAAATCAAAAATGACAGGAAAATCTCAGTTCATTTTCAAGGCAAACCAATCAATATCACAGTAATCCAAGTTTATGCCCCAACCACGAATGCTGAAGAAGCTGAACGGTTCTATGATGACCTACAAGACTTGCTAGAACTAACACCAAAAAAAACCAAACAAAAAAAGGATGTCCTTTTCATCATAGAAGACTGGAATGCAAAAGCAGGAAATCAAGAGATATGTGGAATAACAGGCAAGTTTGGTGTTGGAGAAGACTCTTGAGAGTCCCTTGGACTGCAAGGAGATCCAACCAGTCCATTCTGAAGGAGATCAACCCTGGAATTTCTCTGGAAGGAATGATGCTAAAGCTGAAACTCCAGTACTCTGGCCACCTCATGAGAAGAGTTGACTCATTGGAAAAGACTTTGATGCTGGGAGGGATTGGGGGCAGGAGAAGAAGGGGACAACCGAGGATGAGATGGCTGGATGGCATCACTGACTCGATGGACTCGAGTCTGAGTGAACTCCAGGAGTTGGTGATGGACAGGGAGGCCTGGTGTGCTGAGATGCATGGGGTCGCAAAGAGTCAGACACAACTGAGCGACTGAACTGAACTTGGTCTTGGAGTACAAAATGAAGCAGGGCACAGGTTAACAGAGCTCTGCCAAGAGAACACACGGGTCATAGCAAACACTCTCTTCCAACAACACAACAGAAGACTCTACACATGGACATCACCAGGTGGTCAATACTGAAATTAGACTGATTATATTCTTTGCAGCCTAGGTGGAAGAGCTCTATATAGTCAGCAAAAACAAGATCAGGAGCTTACTGTGGCTCAGATCACAAACTCTGTATTGCAAAATTCGGGCTTAAACTGAAGAAAGTAGTGAAAACCACTAAGCCATTCAGTTATAAGCTAAATCTGATCCCTTATGATTATATAGTGGAAGTGACAAATAGGTGCAAGGGATTAGATCTGATATATGAGTGCCAGAAGACCTATGGACAGAGGTTTGCAACACCGTAAAGGAAGCAGTGACCAAAATCACCCCCAAGAAAAAATGCAACAAGGCAAAACTGTTGTCTGACGAGGCCTTACAAATAGCTGAGAAAAGAAGAGAAGCGAAGGCAAAGGAGAAAAGGAAAGATAAACCCATCTGAATGTAGAGTTACATAGAATAGCAAGGAAAGCTAAGAAAACCTTAAGTGAAGAATGCAAAGAAACAGAGGAAAACAATAGAATGGGAAGGACTAGAAATCAATTCAAGAAAATTAGAGATACCAAGAGAATATTTAATGCAAAGATGGGCACGATAAAGGACAGAAAGAGTATGGGACCTAACAGAAGCAGAAGATATTAACAATAAGTGGCAAGAATACACAGGACAACTATACAAAAAAAGATCTTAATGACTTAGATAAACACGAAGGTGTGATCATACATCTAGAGCCAAACATTTTGGAGTGTGAACTCAAGTGGGCCTTAGGAAGCATCACTATGAACAAAGCTAGTGGAGGTGATGGAATTCCACCTGAGCTATTTCAAATCCTAAAAGATGATGCTGTGAAAGTGCTGCACTCAATATGCCAGCAAATGTGGAAAACTCAGCAGTGGCCACAGGAGTACAAAAGGTTTTCATTCCAATCCCAAAGAAGGAAAATGCCAAAGAATGTTCAAACTACTGCACCACAACCATACTCATTTCACATGCTAGCAAGGTAATGTTCAAAATCCTCCAAGTTAGGCTTCAACAGTACGTTAACAGAGAATGTCCAGATGTACAAGCTGGGTTTAAAAAAGGCAGAGGAATCAGGGTCAAAATGTCAACATCTGTTGGATCATAGAAAAAGCAAGAGAATTTCAGAAAAATATCTACTTCTGCTTCATTGACTACGCCAAAGCCTTTGTTTGGATCACAACAAACTGGGAAATTCTTAAAGAGATGGGAATATCAGACCACCTTACCTGTCTCCTGAGAAACCTGCACGTAGGTCAAGAAGCAACAGAACTGGACATGGAACAACGGACTGGTTCAAAATTGGGAAAGGAGTACAACAAGGCTGTATATTGTTACCCTGCTTATCTAACTTCTATGTAGAGTTCATCATGCAAAATACCGGGCTGGATGAATCACAAGGTGGAATCAAGACTGCTGGGAAAAATATCAATAACCCCCTGGTGGCGCAGAGGTTAAAGCGTCTGACTGCAGTGTGGGAGACCTGGGTTCAATCCCTGGGTCGGGAAGAACCCCTGGAGAAGGAAATGGCAATCTACTCCAGTATTCTTGCCTGGAGAATCCTATGGATGGAGGACTTTGGTGGGCTACAGTCCACGGGTCACAAAGAGTCGGACACGACTGAGTGACTTCATTTTTCACTTTCACTTTTCAGATATGCAGATGACACCATCCTAATGGCAGAAAGCAAAGAGCAACTAAAGAGCCTCTTGATGAAGGTGAAAGAGGAGAGCGAAAAAGCTAGCTGAAAACTCAACATTCAAAAAACTCAGATCATGGCATCTGGTCCCATCACTCATGGCAAATAGATGGGGAAACAGTGACAAACTTTATTTTCTAGGTCTCCAAAACCATTGCAGATGGTGACTGCAGCCAGACTCTTGCTCCTTGGAAGAAAAGCTCTGACAAACCTAGACAGCATATTAAAAAGCAGAGACAACTCTGAGAGATTGTTAAGGACAGGAAAGGCTGGAATGCTGCAGTCCATGTTGTGATCCACAAAGTCAAAGGCTTTAGCATAGTCAATGCAGAAGAAGTATATGTTTTTCTGGAATTCTCTTGCTTTTTCTACGACCCAGTGGACTTTGGCAATTTGATCTCTGGATCATCTGCCTTTTCTAAATCCAGCTTGAACATGTGGCAATTTTCAGTACATATATTTCAGTACTGTTGAAGCCTAGTTTGGAGACTTCTGAGCATTATTTTGCTAGCATGTGAAATGAGTGCAATTGTTTAGCAGTCTGAACATTCTCTGGCACTGCCTTTCTTTGGGATTGGAATGAAAATCGACCTTTTCCTAGACGGCATATTAAAAAGCAGAGACATCACTTTGCCGACAGAGGTCTGTATAGTCAAAGCTATGGTTTTTCCAGTAGTCATGTAAAGATGTGAGATTTGGACCATAAAAAAGGCTGAGCACCAAAGAATTGATTCATATGAACTGTGGTGCTGGAGAAGACTCTTGAGAGTTCCGTGGACCGCACGGAGATCAAACCAGTTAATTCTTAAGGAAATCAACCCTGAATATTCACTGGAAGGACTGATGCTAAAGCTCCAATACTTTGGCCACCTGATGTAAAGAGTTGACTCACTGCAAAACACCCTGATGTGGGGATGATGGGAAAGACTGAAGGCAGGAGGAGAAGGGAATGACAGAGGATGAGGTGGTTGGATGGTATTATCGACTCAACAGACATGAATTTGAGCAAACTCAGGCAAACAGTGAAGGACAGGGAAGCCTGGCGTGCTGTAGTCCATGGGGTTGCAAAGAGTTGGATATAACTGAGTGACTGAACAACAACAACAATCACAGTCAAAGAAAAACCCACAAATAAGATGACATGAGGGGTGCTTTTGTGACATAATTAAATCCCATACCCAGTGAGTAGACAATCCACAAACTGGAATAATTATATTGCAGAAGTTCTCCCACAAGACTGAAAATCCTGAGCCCCACGTCAGGCTCCCCAGTCTGAGGGTCTGACACTGGGATGAAGAACACCCAGAGCATTTGGCCTTGAAGGCCAGTGGGGCTTCAGTGCAGGAGCTCCACAGGAGTGGGGAGACAGAGATTCCATTCTTAGAAGGGTCAATAAGAATCCATGTATACTGAGACTGAGTACAAAGCAGTAACTCCACAGGAGCATGGGCTGGACCTACGTGCAAGTCTTGGAGGATCTACTAGGGATGTGGGGGCCGGCTGTGCTTCAAAGAGGCAGGGGGCAAGAACACTGGTGGCAGAGGCCCCATAGAATATTGATCAACATGGGCTCTCCCAGAGGCTGCCAGTTTAGCATCAAAACCTGATCTGAACCCAACAGTCTACAGGCTCCAGTGCTGGAATGCCTCAAGCCAAACAACCAGCAGGATAGTAGCACAGCCCCACCCATTAACAGACAGGCTGCCTAGAGCTGTGCTAAGCTCACAGTCACATCTAAACACAGTCCTTGACACAATCCCACAAATGGATGCAGAACAAGACCCAAATATATGTGCTACAAGAGTCATGGAACACAAGAGACATGCTACATACAAGAGACATGCTACAAGGAGCACATACAGACTGGAACTGATGAGATGGACAAAGGTATTCCACGCAAATGGAAATCAGAGTTGGAGGAGTAACACTCGTTACAGACTTTAAAATAAAGATTGTTATAAGAGACAAAGAAGGACATTACATAATGATCCAAGGACCAATTCAAGAAGATTCAACAATTGCAAATATAAGTGTACCCAATGAAGGAGCAGCTCAACATATAAAGCAAATGCTAACGGTCATTAAAAGAGAAACTGACAGTAACACAGTAATAGTGGAGGACTTAAACATCCCACTTTCATCAGTGGACAGATCATCCACAAAGGGAATACAGGCTTTAAATGACACATCACACCAAATGACTTAATTGATATTTACAGATCATTTCATCCAAAAATAACAAAACACACATTCTTCTCAAGTGCACATGGAACATTCTCTCCAGAATTGATCACATGCTGAGCCTGTCACAAAGCAAGCATAAGGAAATTTAAGAACACTGAAATCATACCAAGCATCTTTTCCAAACACAATGCTATGAGATTAGACAAGATGAAGAGATAAAAAACACAAACATGTGGAATCTAAACAATATGCTACTAAACAACCAATGGATCACTGAAGAAAGAAGAGAATATCAAAAAATGCCCAGAGACAAATGACAATGAAAGCATGACTACCCAGAACCTATGGAATGTAGCAAAAGCAATTCTAAGAATGAAGTTTACAGTGATACAATCTGACCACAGCATTCAAGAAAATTCTCAAATAAACAAGCTAATTTTACATCTAAGGCAAGTAAAGCAAGAACAGACAAAACCCAAAGTTAGTTGAAGAAAACCTAAATATCAGAGCAGAAATAAATGAAACAATAACTAAAACCTGGTTCTCTGAAACAGAAGGAAAAAAATGATAAACTTTTAGCCAGGCTCATCACGAAAAAAGGGGAGAAGGCTCAAATCAGTAAACTTAGAAATGGGAAAGTAACAACTGACACTAAAGAAATACAAAGGATCATAAGAGATTACTAAAAACAATACAAATAACTATATGCCAATAAAATGGACAATCTGGAAGAAGTGGACAAATTCATAGAAAGGTACAACTGCCAAGGACTGAATCAAAGACGACTCTACATATGGACATCAACAGAAGGTCAATACAGAAATCAGACTGATTACATTCTTTGCAGCTGAAGATGGAGAAGCTCTAGTCACCAAAAATAAGACCAGCAACTGACTGTGGCTCACATCATGAAATCCTTACGACAAAATTCAGATTAAAATTGAAGAAAATAGGGAAAACCACTAGGCTATTCAGGTATGACCTGAATCAAATCCCTTATGATTACACAGTGGAAGTGACAAATTGATTCAAGGGATTAGATCTGAAAGATATAGTGCCTGAAGAACTGTTGTACAGGAGGCAGTGGCCAAAAGTATTCCCAAGAAAAAGAAATGCAAGGAAATCACTGTAGATGGTGACTGCAGCCATGAAATTAAAAGAAGTTTGCTCCTTGGGTGAAAAGCTATGACAAACCTAGACAGCATATTAAAAAGCAGAGACATTTGCCAACAAAGGTCCATCTAGTCAAAGCTATGTTTTTCCAGTAGTCATGTGTGGGTGTGAGAGTTGGACCATAACGAAAGCTGAATGCCAAAGAACTAACGTTTTTGAACTGTGGTGTTGGAGAAAACTCTTGAGAGTCTCTTAGACTGCAATGAGATCAAACCAGTCAGTCCTAAAGGAAATTAGTCCTGAATATTCACTGGAAGGACTGATGCTGAAGCTCCAATACTTTGGCCACCTCATGCGAAGAGCTGACTCATTGGAAAAGACCCTGATGCTAGGAAAGATTAAAGGCAGGAGGAGAAGGGGATGACAGAGGATAAGATAGTTGGATGGCATCACCGACTGGATGGACATGAGTTTGAGCAAGCTCTGGGAGTTGGGCGATGGACAAGGAAGCCTGGTGTGCTGCAGTCCATGGGGTCACAGAGTTGGACACAACTGAGTGACTGAACTGAGGTGGCCTTACAAATACCTGAGAAAAGAAGAGAAGCTAAAGGCAATGGAGAAAAGGAAAGATATATCCATCTGAATTCAGAGTTCCAAAGAATAGCAAGGAGAGATAAGGAAGCCTTCCTAAGTAAAAGAAATAGAGGAAAACAATAGAATGGAAAGAACTAGAGATCGCTTCAAGAAAATCAGAGATACTAAGAGAACATTTCATGCAAAGATGGGCACAATAAAGGACAGAAACAGTAAGGACCTAACAGAAGCAGAAGAGATTAAGAAGAGGTGGCAAGAATACACAGGAGAACTATACAAAAAAGATCTTAATAAACTAGATAAGTAAGACAGTACGATCCCTCACCTAGAGCCAGACATCCTGGAGTGTGAAGTCAAGTGGGCCTCAGGAAGCATTACTACAAACAAAGCTAGTGGAGGTGAAGGAATTCCAGCTGAGCTATTTCAAATCCTAAAAGATGATGCTGTTAAAAGTGCTGCACTCAATATGCTAGCAAATTTGGAGAACTCAGCAGTGGCCACAGGAGTGGAAAAAGCCACTTTTCAGTTTTCATTCCAATCCCAAAGAAGGGCAGTGCCAAAGGATGTTCAAACTAGTGCACAATTGTACTCATTTCACATACTAGAAAGGTAATGCTCAAAATCCTGCAGGTTCAGCTTCACCAGTATGTGAACAGAGAGCTTCCAGATGTACAAGCTGGGTTTACAAAAGGCAGAGGAACCAGAGATCAAATTGCAAACATCCGTTGGATCATAGAAAAAGAAAAGGAATTCCAGAAAAACATCTACTTCTGCTTCATTTACTATGCTAAAGTCTTTTTGACTGTTTGTGGAAAACTCTTAAAAAGATGAGAATACCAGACCATTTTACCTGCCTGAGAAACCAGTATGCAGGTCAAGAAGCAAGTTAGAAATGAACATGGAACAACGGACTGGTTCAAAATTGGGAAAGGAGTACATCAAGGCTGTATACTGTCCCCCTGCTATTTAACTTATATGTATAGTATATCAGGCAAAATGCAGGGCTAGATCAAGCACAAACTGGAATCAAGATTGCTGGGAGAAATATCAATAACCTCACATATGCAGATGACACCATCCTAATGGCAGAAAGCAAAAATGAAACTAAAGAGCCTCTTGATGAAGGTGAAACAAGGGAGTGAAAAAGCTGGCTTAAAACTCAACATTCAAAAAATGAAGATCAAGGCACCTGCCACTTCATGGCAAATAGATAGGGAAACAATGGAAACAATGACAGACTTTATTTTCTTGGGCCCCAAAACCACTGCAGATGGTGACTGCAGCCATGAAATTAAAGGAGGCTTGCTCCTTGGAAGAAAAGCTATGACAAAACTAGACAACATTAAAAAGCAGAGATGTCACTTTGCCAACAAAAGGTCTGTACAAAGGTACTTTTTTTCCAGTAGTAATGTATGGATATGAGAGTTGGACCATAAAGAAGGCTGAGTGCTGAAGAACTGATGCTCAAGCTGTGGTGTTGGAGAATACTCCTGAGAGTCCCTTGGATTGCAAGGAGATCAAACCAGTCCATCCTAAAGGAAATCAACCCTGACTATTCATTGGAAGGACTGATACTGAAGCTGGACCTCCAATACTTTGGTCACCTGATGCAAAGAGCCAACTCACTGGAAAAGACCCTGATGCTGGTAAAGACTGAGGGCAAGAGGAGAAGGGGCAACAATGGATTAGATGGTTGGATGACATCACTGACTCATTGTACATGAATTTGAGCAAACTCTGGGAGACAGAGAAGGACAGGAGAGCCTGGCATGCTGCAGTCCATGGGGTCGCAAAGAGTCAGATATGACTAAATGACTGAACTACAACAAAAACAGAAAAATCACTAGCACTGAAATGGAAACAATGATTTAAAAACTTCAAACTAACAAAAGTACAGGACCAGATGGCTTCACAGATGAATACTATCAAACAGTTAGAGAAGAGTTAACACCTATTCTTCTGAAAGACTTTTCAAAAAACTGCAGAGGAAGGAACATTCCCAAGTTCATTCTACAAGGTGAGCATCACCATGACAGAAAAACCAGACAAAGATACCACAAAAAAAGAAAATTACAGTCATCATCACTGATGAACATAGAGGCAAAAATACTCAACAAATTCTAGCAAACCAAATGCAACAGTACATTAATAGGGCTATACATCATGATCAAGTGGGATTTATCCCAGGAATGCAAGGATTCTTCAACATCCAAAAATCAGTGTGATACACATCAACAAATTGACAAATAAAAACCATATGATCTTCACAACAGATGCAGAAAAAGCCTTTGATAATATTCAACACCCATTTATGATAAAAAAACTCTCCAGAAAGTGGGCATAGAAGGACTTACCTCAACATAATGCTATATACTCACTAGCAATATAAAGCAAGAAAATACAGGAAAGTGTTAACATACTTGAAAATGAGGGCAACCACAAATCAAAAACATACCAACAGTGTCACAAAAACCTAAAGGAAGAGGAACACAAGCCTAAGATAAAAGGAAATCATCAAACCACAAGAAGAAAAACAAAAAAGAAAAAAAAACAAGGAAAAAACAAAGAATCACCTGGGAAATAAGGTTTGACATGGCAATAAATACATATGTATCAATGAAAGAAAGTCACTATCCAAGTGTAAGTCGCTCAGTTGCGTCCAATTCTTTGCGACCCCATGGACTATACAGTCCATGGAATTCTCCAGGCCAGAATACTGGAGTGGGTAGCTGTTCCCTTCTCCAGGGGATCTTCCTAACCCAGGGATCAAACCCAGGTCTCCTGCAAGGCAGGTGGATTCTGTACCAGCTGAGCCACCAGGGAAGCATATGTATCAATAATTACCTTAAATGTCAATGGACTGAATGCTGCAATGAAAAGACACAAAGTAGCAGACTGGGTAAAAAAAATAAAACAAGAGCCTACAATACCACTGCCTACAAGAGACTCTCTTTAGGGTAAAGGACACACATAGATTGAAAGTGAGGGGATGGAAAAAATATTTCATGTAAACAGATATGACAAGAAAATGGGAATTGCAAAACTCATATCAGACAAAATAGATTTTAAAGTAAAGACGATAAAGGAAGATACAGAAGGACACTATATAATGACAAAAGGATCAATACAAAAGTGGACACCACACTCAGCAACTGTCATGCACTTCATACAGGAGCACCCAAAGACATAAAACAAATGCATTTTTTCAAGGCTTCCCAGGTGGCTCAGTGGTAAAGAATCCGCCTGCCAAGCAGGGGACACAGGTTGGGTGGAGAAGATCCCCTGGAGAAGGAAATAGGAACCCACTACAGTATTATTGCCTGGGACATCCCATAGACAGAGATGCTTGGCAGGATACCCACTGGCAGGGGTCTCAGAAGAGCTGGACACAGCTTAGTGACTAAACAACAACAACACTGCTGGACATAAAGGGAGAAATTGAGGGGAACACAATAATAGCAGAAGACTTAACACCCCATTCACATCTTCTAGTCAAAGAATTAATAAGGCAAAAGAGATCCTAAATGATAAAATAGAACTGTTAGACTGACGTTTCATCCAAAGGAAACAGAATATATGTTCTTTTTAAGTGATCCTAAATGATAAAATAGAACTGTTAGACTGACGTTTCATCCAAAGGAAACAGAATATATGTTCTTTTTAAGTGCACATGGAACTTTCTCTAGGACTGACCACATACTAGGGCACAAAACTAACCTTGATAAATTTAAGAGTACAGAAATTACTTCAAGCATTTTCTCTGACCACAATGGTATGAAACTAGAAATCAACCATAGGGGAAAAAATGAGGAAAAAGTAATTACATGGAGACTAAATAAAAAGTTACTAAAAAAACAATAAGTCAACAAGGAAATCAAAATGGAAATTTAAAAATACCTTGAGACAAATGACAATGAAAACACAACCATTAAAAAAAAAAACCAAACTATGGGACACAGCAAGAGCAGTTCTTAGAGGGAAGGTTTGTAGGAATACAAACCTTCATCTAAAAACAAGAAAAACCTCAAATGAACAACCTAACCTATGACCAAAAAGAATTAGAAAAACAAGAAGAAACAAAACCTAAAGTCAGCAAGAAGGAAATAATGTAAAAGATTTTTCTAAATAGAAAAAAATCAAGGCTTTTTGCTAAAATCTGGAACAAGGGTGCCTCAAATGGATTAAAGATTTAAATGTTAGTCTGGCAACCCACTCCAGTGTTCTTGCCTGGAGAACCCCAGGGACGGGGGAGTCTGGTGGGTTGCCATCTATGGGGTCGCACAGAGTCGGACACGACTGAAGTGACTTAGCAGCAGCTGGACACTATAAAACACCTAAAGGAAAATGTAGGCGTAACTCTCTTTGACATAAATCACAGCAATATTTTTTGGATCCACTTCTTAAGAGTAATGAAAAGAAAAACAAAGATAAACAAATGGTACCTAATTAAACTTAAAAGTTTTGCACAGCGAGGGAAACTGTAAACAAAACAAAAAGACAACCTAGGAGAAAATATTTGCAAACTATGTGACCAACGTAGTTTTTCCAGGAGTCATGTACAGATGTGAAAGTTGGACCATAAAGAAGGCTGAGTGCTGAAAAATTGATGCTTTCAATTGTGGTGCTAGAGAAAACTCTTGAGAGAGTCCCTTGGACTATAAAGAGATCAAACTAGTCAATCCTAAAGGAAATCAACCCTGAATATTCACTGGAAGGACTCATGCTGAAGCTGAAGCTCCAATATTTTGGTCACCTGGTGTGACAAGCTGACTCACTGGTGCTGGGAAAGACTGAGGGCAGAGAAAGAAGAGGGCAATAGAAGATGAGATGGTTAGACAGCATCATTGACTCAATGGACATGAATTTGAGCAAACTCTTGGAGACAGTGCAGGACAGGGGAGCCTGGCTGAACAACAGGAGACTGAACAACAATGTGGCCAACAGGGAATTTCCAAAATAAACATGCTCTTGGATTGGAAGAATTAATATTGTTAAAATGACAATACTATCCAAAGCAATCTATAGATTTAAGGCAATCCTCATCAAATTACCCATGACATTTTTTTCATACAATGAGAACAAAGAATCTGAAAATTTACATGGGAAACACGGAAGACCCAGAAATACTAGAGCAATCCTTGATGGGGGAGAGGAGGGGAAGCAGGAGGTATAACTCTCCCGGATTTCAGATAATACTACAAAGGCACAGTAATTAAAACAGTGTACTACTGGTACAAAACTAGACATGTGGATCAATGGAACAGATCAGAGAGTCTAGAAATAACTCGTACATCTATGGTCAATTATTCTTTGACAAAGTATGCAAGAATATAAAACAGGAAAAAGTCTCTTCAGCAAGTGGCACTGGGAAAGTTGGACAGCTGCATGTAAATCAATGCAATTAGAACACATCATCATACCATGCATAAAAGTAATCTCAAAATGGCTTAAAGACTTAAACATAACACATGACACCATAAAATTCCTTAGGAAAAAAGCATAGGCAAAACATTCCCTGACATAAAACGTGCCAATATTTTCTTAGGTCAGTCTCCCAAGGCAATAGAAATTAAAACAAAAATAAACAAATGGGACCTAACCCCCAAGCTTTTGCACAGCAAAGGAGACCATAAAAAAAGAAAAAAAGACAACCTACAGAACGGGAGAAAATATTTGCAAATGATGTGCCAGACAAGGGCTTAATCTCTAAAATATAAAACTCAACAATAAAAATCACAAACCAATCAAAAAATGGGCAGAACTCAACAGATATTTCTCCAAAGAAGACATACAGATGACCAGCAGGCACAATAAAAGATGCTCAACATCACTAATTATTAGAGAAATAAAAAATTAAAACTAGAATGAGGTCCTGGTACCACCTCATACCAGTCAGATGATTAGCATTATAAAGTCTACCAATAACAAATGTGAGAAGATGTGGAAAAAGGGAACCCTCCTACTCTGTGGGTGAGAATGTAAACTAGTGCACCTACTATGGCAAATAGTGTAGAGGTTCCTCACAAAAGTAATATTACCATATGATCCAGCCATCTCACACCTGGGCATATATCCAGACAAAAATATAATTCAAAAAGATACATGCACCCCTTATGTCCACAGCAGCACTATTCACAATAGCCAAAACATGGAAACAATCTAAATGTCACTGACTGATGAATTGATAAAGATGTAGTACATACTTATACACACAATGGGGTACTACTCAGCTATAAAGAAGAATGAAATAATGCCATTTGCAGTAACATTGGTGCAAGTAGAGATATCACAATGAGTGACGTAAGTCAGAAAGACAAAGACAAATACCATATGATCTCATTTACATGTGGAATCTAAAATATGGCACAAACGAACCTATCTACAAAACAGAAACAGACTCACAGACATACAGAACAGATTTGTAGTTGCCAAGGGAGAAGTGGGTGGGAGAGAAGAGAAGGACAGGAAGTTTGGGATTAGCAGATGTAAACTCTTATACATAGGAAAAGTACAAACAACAACATCCTACTGTAAAGCACAGGGAACTGTATTCAATATCCTGTGATAAATGATAATGAAAAAGAATATTTTAAAAAGAATGTCTGTACATGTATAACTGAGTCACTCTGCTAAAAATCATGACACTATAAATCAACTATACTTTAATTAAACAAAATTAATTTTTTAAAAGATAACATTTATAGATAAAAGTTAGCAACAGATTGCAAATATGTCCGAAGGGCCAAAATAAATTTAGGATGTTTTATCCACTTGCCACATGCAGAAAGTTTCAATTTCCCTGGCTTGCAATCCTTTATACATACTATAGCCTCAACCTGAGAGTCATTTGTGACTTTGGAGTACACCTTATATTTTAAACAACTCCCTGTACCAAATTACTTGACCAAAACTAGTTAAGTATGGATATTCATCTTCCTTTGCTTCTGCAAACCACCCTAAGCTCACTATCAGACATGAAGACATGATCCAAATTTCAAAGCAGATATAAGCTGAGAAAAATAGCAAACCAGTAAACAACTTTAATATCCTTTCAGTAAAAGTAGTTACTAATTATTCTCTATTCATCTGGGCTTTCAAGTCATGGTCAAAAGATTCAATATCTTTATATCCTAAAATTTTCTCAGCTAATAGGAACAAAATCTATTTATTCAATGTTGGAATTTCACTTTTAAAAACATGGCATTTACATAAGACATATGACTGTTGTTTGGTAGAAATATTTGTTTACAAGTCACATTAAGTAAGCCAGGTTTGGGAAATGTTATATATACAAGTCTAATTAAGAAACAAAATATATAAATGTATGCTACAAAACAACATGTAAACAGAGATAATGTTCTTCAATTTAAGATACCCATATTTAAGAAACAATACGCAACTTTCAGTATTCCTGCCAGGAAAATCCCATGAACAGAGGATCCTGGAGGGCTACAGTCCATGGCGTCACAAAGGGGTCACGTGACTGAAGCAACTGAGCATGGCAGCACAGCAGGCAACCCCCAAACTCTGCTTAGTTCAGAAACTTCAAGAACCTTAGAAAGCTACTCACAGTTTTAAAGCAGGGATTTCTTTATGTAGAGGCAATAGGGTGTAGTGGGAAGGACTCAAGGTTTGTTGGAGTTAAGACTTTGGTTCATTCCTAACTTACTCACCATCTGTGTGTACATGAACAAATTAATTAAGCTTTTCAGTCTGAATATATAAAAGAGAGATATTTTATGAGCTTATTCCACAGATCAGAAATAGGTGAAATACGTCTAGCACAGTAAAATGGTAGCTGTAACTTAAAATTTTTTAATTGCAATGAGATCTTTATGAGCAAAACAGAAATTTAAATGACAATAATCTTTTCAACTGAATTGACTACTGCTATTTAGCAGACTGAGTTAAGGCCCTAGTAGATATATTAGCAAAAAAAAAATTTGTTTTTGAGTAGCCGCAAGAGATGTCAAAAATAGAAATTTTTTTTAGACCACAATCTTGAGAAAGGCAAAACACTGGTATGGGAATCAAAGTTGGACACAGTGTTGCATCTTACTTCTCCCAATGGATAAAACAGAAGTTACATTAAATTACTTGCTCATTTTTAATTCTAAAGATACATGGAACTAAGTAAAGTGGTTCAGAGTGAAAGCTGTGAAGGCAGATTGCCTGGATTTCCTAATCTCTAAGCATGTTTCTTCTTTACAAAATGGGAATAATAATGATATCTATCTCAGATGTTCTCTCTTTCCATCTTCTGCTTGACCATGTCCAATTTACCCTGATTCACAGACATACATTCCAGATTCCTGTCTTAGGAATCAGTGAACTAAAGTGGATGGGAATGGGGGAATTTAATTCAGATGAGAAGAAATGGAATTGCCCTCATAGTCAACAGAAAAATCGAAAATGCTGTATTTGGGTGCAATCTCAAAAATGACAGAATAATCTCAGTTTGTTTTCAAGGCAAACCATTCAACATCACAGTAATCCAAATCTATCCCCAACCACTAATGCCAAAGAAGCCCAAGTTAAACGGTTCTATGAAGACTTTAAGACCTTCTAGAACTAACACCAAAGAA
The DNA here is from genome assembly GCA_006410635.1 of Cephalophus harveyi. Classification (NCBI taxonomy): domain Eukaryota; kingdom Metazoa; phylum Chordata; class Mammalia; order Artiodactyla; family Bovidae; genus Cephalophus; species Cephalophus harveyi. The sequence continues at coordinate 104,209 of SJYT01036992.1, read as the reverse complement.
AGATGTTCTTTTCATCACTGGGGATTGGAACGCAAAAGTGAAAAGTCAAGAGAATCTGGAGTAACAGGAAAGTTTGTTTGAGTACAAAATGAAGCAGAGGAATGGTTAAGAGTATTGCCAAGAGAACCCACTGGTCATAGCAAACACCCTCTTCCAACAACACAAGAGATGACTCTACACATGGACATCACCAGATGGTCAATACAGGAATCAGACTGATTACATTCTTTGCAGTTGAAGATTGAAAAGTTCTATACAGCTGACAAAATCAAGACCTGGAGCTCACTGTGACTCAGATCATGAGCTGCTTATTCCAAAATTCAGACTTAAATTGAAGAAAGTAGGGAAAACCAATAGGCCACTCAGGTATGACCTAAATCAAATCCCTTATGATTATACAGTGGAAGTAACAAACAGATTCAAGGGATTAGATCTGATAGACAGAGTGCCTGAAGAACTATGTATGGACAGAGGTTAGTGAAGTTGCACAGGAGGTGGTGACCAAAACCACCCCAAGAAAAAGAAATGTAACAAGGGTAAAATGGTTGTCTGAGGCCTTACAAATAACTGACAAAAGAAGAGAAGATAAAGAAAAACGAGAAAAGGAAAGATATACCAAACTGAATACACAGTTCCAAAGAATAGCAAGTAGAGCCAAGAAAGCCTTCTTAAGTGAACAATGCAAAGAAATAAAGGAAAACAATGGAGTGAGAAAGACTAGAAATTGCTTCAAGAAAATCAGAGATATCAAGAGAACATTTCATGCAAAGATCGGCACAATAAAGGACAGAAATGGTATGGACCTAACAGAAGCAGAAGAGATTAAGAAGGTGCACAATTTCACAAAAGAACTATACAAAAAAGGTCTTAATGACCCATATAACCATCATGGTTTAGTCACTCACCTAGAGACAGATATCCTGGAGTGTAAAGTGGGCCTTAAGAAGCATTACTATTAACAAAAGCTAGTGGAATACTATACATAGAAAACCCTAAAGACACTATCAGAAAATTACTTGAACTAATCTGTGAATCTAGTAAAGTGTCAGGATATAAAATCAATTCACAGAAATCACTTGCATTCCTATATACTAACAATGAAGAATCAGAAAGAGAAATTAAGGAATCATTCCCATTTACCACTGCAACTAAAAGAGTAAAATACCTAGGCATAAACCCTACCTAAGCAGACAAAAGAGCGATATACAAAAAACTATAGGACACTGATGAAAGAAGTCAAAGATGACATAAACAGATGGAGAGATATACCACGCTCCTGGGTTGGAAGAATCAATATTGTGAAAATAGCTGCAATCCCTATCAAATTACCAATGGCATTTTTCACAGAACAAAAAATTTCACAATATGTATGGAAATGCAAAAGACCCCAAGGAGCCAAAGCAATCTGGAGAAAGAATAGACCTGAAGGAATCAACTTACCTGACTTCAAACTATACTACAAAGTTACAGTCATCAAGACAGTATGTAACTGGCACAAAAACAGAAGTATAGACCAATGGAATGAGATAGAAGCCCAGAGATAAACCCACGCATGTATGGGCACCTGATCTTTGAGAAAGGAGGGAAGAAAATACACTGAGAAAAAAATCTCTTCAATAAGTGGTGCTGGAAGAACTGGACAACTACGTGCAAAAGAATGAAATTAGAATACTGTCTAATACCATACACAAAGATAAACTCAAAATAGACTAAAGACCTAAAATGTAAGACCAGAAACTATAAAACTCTTAGAAGAAAACAAAGGCAGAACACTGTATGGCATAAATCATAGCAAGATACTTTTATGACTCACCTCCTAGAAAAACGGAAATAAAAACAAAAATAAATACAGAAGGAGATCAGCCCTGGGATTTCTTTGGAAGGAATGATACTAAAGCTGAAACTCTAGTACTTTGGCCACCTCATGCGAAGAGTTGACTCACTGGAAAAGACTTTGATGCTGGGAGGGATTGGGGGCAGGAGAAGAAGGGGACGACAGAGGATGAGATGGCTAGATGGTATCACTGACTCGATGGATGTGAATCTGAGTGAACTCCGGGAGTTGGTGATGGACAGGGAGGCCTGGTGTGCTGCGATTCGTGGGGTCGCAAAGAGTCGGACACAACTGAGCAACTGAACTGAATTAAATTTAAATGTTTTTGCACAGGAAACCAAACTGTAAATGAGGTGAAAAGACAACCCTCAGAATGGGAGAAAATAATAGCAAGTGAAATAACTGACAAAGGATTAATTTCCAAAATACACAAGCAGCTCATACAACTCAATACTAGAAAAACAAACAACCCAACCAAAAAGTGGGCAAAAGACCTAGACAGACATTTCTCCAAAGAAGACATACAGATGGCTAATAAGCACATGAAGAGATGCTCAACATCACTTCTTATTAGAGAAATGCAAATCAAAACTACAATAAAGTATCACCTCACACCAGACAGAATGGCTGTAATCAAAAAATCCACAAACAACAGTCTGGAGAGTGTTTGGAGAAAAGGGAATCCTCCTACACTGCTGGTGGGAATGTAAAATGATACAGCCACTATGGAAGACAGTATGGAGAGTCCTTAAAAAAAAAAAAAAAAGGAATAAAACCACCGTATAACCCAGCAATACCATTTCTAGGCATATACCCTGAAGAAACCAAAACTGAAAAAGACACAGGTACCCCAATGTTCACTGTAGCACTATTTACAATAGCCATGACATGGAGGCAACCTAGATGTCCATCAACAGATGAATGGATAAAGAAGCTATGGTGTGTACACACACACACACAATGGAATACTACTCAGCCATAAAAATGAACACGTCTGAGTCAGTTCTAATGAAGTAGATTAACCTAGAGCCTATTATACAGAGTGAAATCAGAAAAAAAAATACCGTATATTAACACATATATATGGAGCCTAGAAGAATGGTACTGATGAATGTTTACAGAGCAACAATGGAGACACAGACATAGAGAACACACTTATGAACAAGGGTGGGGGAGAAGAGGGGGAGGGTGAAATAAATGGAGTGTAGCATGGATGCATATACACTAACATATGTAAATACAGAGCTAATGGGAACTTGCTGTATGACTCAGAGAACTCAAACTGGGGCTAATAACCTAGATGGGTCAGAATGGGTGGGAAGTGGGAGGGATATTCAAAAGGGAGGGGATATATGTACACCTATGCTTTACTCATGTTGATGTATGACAGAAGTCAAACCAATATTGTAGAACAATCATCAATTAAAAATAAATAATTTTTTTAAAAGTTACTAGAGGTGATGGAATTGCAGCTGAGCTATTTCAAATCCTGTTAAAGTGCTGCACTCAATATGCCAGCAAATTTGGAAAACTCAGCAGTGGCCACAGGACTGGAAAAGGTCAGTTTTCATTCCAATCCCAAATAAGGACAATGCAAACGAATGTTCAAACTACTGCACAATTGTGCTCATCTCCATGCCAGTAAGGTTACACTCAATATTCTGTAAGCTAGGCTTTAGCAGGACATGAACCAAGAACTTTCAGATGTACAAGCTGGATTTAGTAAAGGCAGAGGAATCAGAGATCAAACTGCCAACATCCACTGGAACATAAAAAAAGCAAAAGAATTTCAGAAAAACATCTACTTCTACTTCACTGACTATGCTAAAGCTTTTGACTGTGTGGATCAAAACAAACTGGAATATTCTAAAAGAGATGGGAATACCAGAGCACCTTACTTGCCTCTTGAGAAACCTGTATGCAAGTCAGGAAGGAACAGTTAGAACAAGACATAGAACAACAGACTGGTTCAAAATTGGGAAAGGAGTACAAGGCTGTGAATTGTCACCCTGCTTATTTAACTTCTATGCAGAATACATCATGCAAAAATGCAGGGCTGGGTGAATCACAAGCTGGAATCAAGACTGCTGCTGCTGCTACGTTGCTTCAGTTATGTTNTGGTTCAAAATTGGGAAAGGAGTACAAGGCTGTGAATTGTCACCCTGCTTATTTAACTTCTATGCAGAATACATCATGCAAAAATGCAGGGCTGGGTGAATCACAAGCTGGAATCAAGACTGCTGCTGCTGCTACGTTGCTTCAGTTATGTTCGACTCTGTGTGACCCCACAGGCGGCAGCCCACCAGGCTCCCCCGTCCCTGGGATTCTCCAGGCAAGAACACTGGAGTGGGTTGCCATTTCCTTCTCCAATGCATAAAAGTGAAAAGTGAAAGTGAAGTTGCTCAGTCGTGTCCGACTCTTCGTGACCCCATGGACTGCAGGCTCCTCCATCCATGGGATTTTCCAGGTAAGAGTACTGGAGTGGGTTGCCATTGCCTTCTCTGGGAATCAAGACTGCTGGGAGAAAAATCAACAACCTCACATATGTAGATAATACCACTTTAATGGCAGAAAGTGAAGAGGAACTCAAGAGTTTCTTGATAAAAGTGAAAGAGGAGAGTGAAAAAGTTGGCTTAAAACTCAACATACAAACAACTAAGATTGTGGCATCCAATCCCATCACTGCATGGCAAATATTAACAGACAGGGAAAAAGTGGAAGCAGTAATAGACTATATTTTCTTATGCTCCAAAATCACTGTGGATAGTGACTGAAGCCATGAAATTTTTGATGTGTGCCCCTTGGAAGGTATGCTATAACAAACATAGGCAATATTAAAAAGCAGAAACATTACTCTGCCATCAAAATCCGTATATTCAAAGCTATAGTTTTTCCAGCAGTCATGTACAGATTGAGAGCTGGACACATCTATACATGAAAAAAGGCTGAGTGCTGAAGAACTGATGCTTTTCGGTGCTGAAGAACTGATGCTTGTGGTGCTGCACAAGACTCTTGAGAGTCCCTTGTACTGCCAAGGATATCAAACCAGTCAATCCTAAAAGAAACCAACCCTGAAAATTCATTGGAAGGACTGATGCTGAAGCTGAAGCTTCAATACTTTGGCCACTTGATGTGAAGATTCAAATTATCAGAAAAGACTGATGCTGGGAAAGACTGAAGGCCAAAGGAAAAGGTGGCAGCAGTGGATAAGATATTTAGATAGCATTACTGACTCAATGAACAGGACTTTGAGCAAACTCTGGTAGGTAGTGCAGGACAGGGGAGCCTGGCGTGCTGCAGTTCACGGGGTCGCAAAGCGTCACATCCGACTTAGCAACTGAACAACAACTATCCAAAAGCAGCATGAGGATTAAATACACTCAAAGTACACAGAACAGTGGATAGCACATGAAAAAAAATAAACAGCTAATAAATAAGTCGTATTATTAAAATGAAAATATCTCTAGTCATTATTTTAATTTTTAAAAGCTGGAAAAATCACAATAAAGGACAAATTCATGTTCTTATTCCATGAATAAAATTACACTCAGATTATTCCTATTGTTTTAGGAAATAAAAGCATCTATTCCTGTTTCATAGTTTTCTGCAGAAAAGATAAAACATCAAGTTAAAAGTATAAGTTTAAGCTAAAAAAAAGTTAGTGACCCTCTAGTTGAGACCTAAATATCTCAAAACTTTAGAAAGAGAAATGAGACAAAACAAAAAACTGTGAAATGTAAACTTCTAGTTTTGGCAACAAATTTGAAAACTCTCTGCTCCCGGTGCCAAGTGAAATGATATGGCTGTCTAGCTATCTTGCTAGAATTGAAACTGTGCTGCATCCATGGATTCCGTGGATTCCCTCCCTTCCTAGGGTGTGAAACTGATCTTGTTATATCTGTCAAACCCAGTGATTGCTAGAGCTTCCCCTGCAGAGAAATTAACTGTGATTATGGTTTTTCTGGTTTGGGTCAAAGGGCTCCTCCAAAAAGTTGCCTCAAGATCCCATGAACTCTGCAAATGACAGTGGGTGGCAAGGAAAGGCATATAAAATCTCACATGAAAGATTTCAGAGAAAATCGCTAAACAAAACAGCAGGCCGTGGGGAATATGCTTCCTTGGGAATCTGGACACTTTCCTCCCTTTTTTTCCTTATGTGAATTGTCAAGTATCAATTTTAGAAAAGCCTATGGCTGAGCAATAAAATGATCATCAAATGGCTATGGTACTGTTAAGTATTAATACTTCTTAATGACTTATTTAAGGAAAAAAGTACACAAGTGGAATGCAAATAGCACATTCAATGAACATAAGATGAACTGCAGGAAACAACAGCTGTAATGTTTCATTTTAAAACTTCAATGAGATTATGAACAAAACGCAACAGGGGTTAATGGTAAAATTCCAGCTTTTTAATGTAAATGACTTGGAATGATATTACTGTCTTCATTCTGAAAATGTTTCATTAAATTCAGTAAAGCTAACAAAAAATAAAGCTATCCACATGGGATGAGTCAGAGATTCTACTCAAATGAGGTCAAAGATTCCTCACATATGACATCAAAAGATAATCCATAAAAGAAAAAAAAGATAAATTAAGACTGTAGCAAAACTAAGAACCTCTGCTCTTCAAAAAACAAGAAAAAAGGTCAAACACTAGGAGCAAATATTTGCAAGTCAAATATCTAATAACGGACTTACATCTCAACACATTAAGAAAACAAACAACCCAATTTTAAAAGTAGCCAAGAGATCTGAAATTTTCAAGACAAGCAATAGCATGAAAAGATACTTAACATCATTAGCTACTAGGGAAATAGAAAAGAAAACCACAATAAGTTACCACTACATACCTATCAGATTGGTTCAAAAACAAAAACAAACAGATAAATCCCATATACTGCAAGTGAGAACACAAAATGGTACAGCAACTTTGGAAAACAGTTTGACATTTTCTTATAAAGTTAAACATGACTCATATGTTTATCATACAACCCACACAGGTAAAATAAAAACCTATGTTAACACAAAGCCCTGTCTGAACATTTACAGCAGCTCTACTTAAAAATACCAAAAACTAATTTCAGTATCGCTCAACTGAGTGTGAGACTTCCACATAATGGAATACTGTTCAGCCATAATAAGGGATAAACTGATATAAAACAACAATATAGCTAAATCTCATATGAATTATGCTAAGTGAAAGAAGCCAGACTCAAACAGATATGCACTCTATGATTTCGTGTATATGGCACTCCAGACATAAAACAGTTCCGTTACCAAGTACTGATGGGTGGAGAGGGACTAACTAGAGACGGGCAGGAGGGAATTGTGGGGTGATGGAGCTGCTCCATATTTTGATTGTACTGGTCATAAAACTATGTGCACGTGTCAAGATCACAGAATTGTACGTGAAAAAATAAAATAACCTCAAACTACTGACATGCAAAAAACCTTAAAATGAGAAAAAAAATGGCTAAGTCCATTTGGGGAATTAAGTCACAATTGTGCTCCACGAGATTAGTCTCATGTTTACGTCTGTTTGGTTTTACTATTCTGGTAGTAAAATGAGATAGATTTGACTGTCTAAATATACACTTTAAAAAATAAACCTATTCTAAAATGTTTTGTTAATAACAAATGCCCACTAGGCCACCAACTCAATAAAATCGATTACTCTACATTCCAATCTGCTCCCTTCATTCTGTCAACATTTTTTAACATTGACTATCCACCATCAGAATACTCACCTCTACATTTCATCAGCTTATTTCAAATTCTCTTTAAGTTTTACTTTTAAATAAGATCTGTTTTCCCCTTGATACTTCTATCAGTCATATCCTTACCACAGCAATTTTTCTCTGTCACCTCAGTCCAGGTCCTTATCTCTTGATCCAAGCTAGTCTTCCAAATTTTAGTGTTATCTCTTCTTTCATTCATCCTACCTGTGGCTAACTGATCTAAAGACTAGTTTTTCATTTTTACCTGGACTGCCCTCACTCAATCAGTGGAACTGTTTTTCAGTGGAAATCCATCCACTGAAGGATATTTTAATGGGACAGAGGGGAAAATTAATTTGACACTTTAGTATTACTCTCACAGAAATATGAAAAAAATGGGTTTAGATTATATTATTAAAAAAAGCTCCCCTGGTGGTTCAGACGGTAAAGAATTTGCCTGCAATGCGGGAAACCTGGGTTAGATCCTTGGGTTGGGAAGATATCCTGGAGAATGAAAGACATACCCACTCCAGGATTCTAGCCTGGAGAATTCCATGGACAGAGGAGCCTGGCATACTACAGTTCATGGGGTCAGAGAGTCAGACATGAAGGAGTGACTTTTAAGTTAATTTGTATCTATATCATTTAGGAATGTTGAGCAAAAGCAGTTTGAGAAAAATCTAATTGAAAGAAGAGCTGCAAGCAGCTCAGAGGAGATACCCCATGTCCAAGGTCAGGAGAGGAAGCTGTGAGGAGATACCCCACGGCCAAAGTAAGGAGCAGTGGCTGCCCTTTGCTGGAGCAGCCGTGAAGAGATACCCCACGTCAAAGGTAAGAGAAACCCCAGTAAGACAGTAGGGGCTGAGAGAGGGCATCAGAGGGCAGACAGACTGAAACCAGGATCACAGAAAACTAGCCAATCTGATCACACAGACCACAGCCTTGTCTAACTCAATGAAACTAAGCCATGCCCTGTGGGGCCACCCAAGACGGATGAGTCATGCTGGAGAGGTCTGACAGAATGTGGTCCACTAGAGAAGGGAATGGCAAACCACTTCAGTATTCTTGCCTTGAGAACCCCATGAACAGTATGAAAAGGCAAAATGATAGGATACTGAAAGAGGAACTCCCCAGGTCGGTAGGGGCCCAATATGCTACTGGCGATCAGTGGAGAAATAACTCCAGGAAGAATGAAGGGATGGAGCCAAAGCAAAAACAATACCCAGCTGTGGATGTGACTGGTGACAGGAGCAAGGTCCAATGCTGTAAAGAGCAATACTGCATAGGTACCTGGAATGTCAGGTCCAAGAATCAAGGCAAATTGGAAGTGATCAAAAAGGAGATGGCAAGAGTGAACGTCGACATTCTAGGAATCAGCGAACTAAAATGGACTGGAATGGGTGAATTTAACTCAGATGACCATTATATCTACTACTGCGGGCAGGAATCCCTTAGAAGAAATGGAGTAGCCATCATAGTCTACAAGAGTCCAAAATGCAGTACTTGGATGCAGTCTCAAAAATGACAGAATGATCTCTGTTCATTTCCAAGGCAAACCATTAAATATCATGATAATCCAAGTCTATGCCCCAACCAGTAATGCTGATGAAGCTGAAGTTGAACGGTTCTATGAAGACCTACAAGGATTTTAGAACTAACCACCTTTTAGAACTAACCCCCCAAAAGATGTTCTTTTCATTATAGGGGACTGGAATGCAAAAGTAGGAAGTGAAGAAACACCTGGAGTAACAGGCAAATTTGGCCTTGGAGTACAGAATGTAGCAGGGCAAAGCCTAATAGAGTTCTGCCAATAACACTGGTCATAGTAAACAACCTCTTCCAACAACACAAGAGATGACTCTACACATGGACATCACCAGATGGTCAACACTGAAGTCAGACTGATTATATTCTTTGCAGCCAAAGATGGAGAAGATCTATACAGTCAGCAAAAACAAGACTGGGAGCTGATTGTGGCTCAGATCATGAACTTCTTATTGCCAAATTCACACTTAAATTGAACAAAGTGGGGAAAACCACTAGATCATTCAGCTATGACCTAAATCAAATCCCGTATGAATATACAGTGGAAGTGAGAAATAGATTTAAGGGACTAGATCTGATAGACAGAGTGCCTGATGATGAACTATGGATGGAAGTTTGTGACACTGTATAGGAGAGAGGGAGCAAGACCATCTCCAAGAAAAAGAAATGCAAAAAAGCAAAATGGCTGTCTGAGGAGGCCTTACAAATAGCTGAGAAGAGAAGAGAAAAGCAAAGGAGAAATGGAAAGATATACTCATTTGAACACAGAGTTTCAAAGAATAGCAAGGAGAGATAAGAAAGCCTTCCTCAGTGATCAGTGCAAAGAAATAGAGGAAAATAATAGAATGGGAAAGAATAGAGATTTCTTCAGGAAAATTAGAGATACCAAGGGAATATTTCATGCAAAGATGGGCTCAATAAAGGACAGAAATGGTACAGACCTAACAGAAGCAGAAGATATTTAAGAGGTGGCAAGAATACACAGAAGAACTATACAAAAAAGATCTTCATGACCCAGATAATCACAATGGTGTGATCACTCACCTAGAGCCAGACATCCTGGAATGTGAAGTCAAGTGGGCCTTAGAAAGCCTCACTACAAACAAAGCTAGTGGAGGTGATGGAATTCCAATTGAACTATTTCAAACCCTAAAAGAGGATGCTGTGAAAGTGCTGCACTCAATATGCCAGCAAATTCGGAAAACTCACCAGTGGCCATAGGACTGGAAAAGGTCAGTTTTCATTCCAATCCCAAAGAAAGGCAATGCCAAAGAATGCTTAAACTACCACACAATTGCACTCATCTCACACGCTAGCAAAGTAATGCTCAAAATTGTCCAAGCCAGGCTTCAGTAATACATGAACTGTGAACTTTCAGATGTTCAAGCTGGTTTTAGAAAAGGCAAAGGAAGCAGAGATCAAATTGCCAATATCCGCTGGATCATCAAAAAAGCAAGAGAGTTCCAGAAAAACATCTATTTCTGCTTTATTGACTATGCCAAAGCCTTTGACTGTGTGGATCACAATAAACTGTGGAAAGTCCTTCAAGAGATGGTAATACCAGATCACCTGACCTNCAAATTGCCAATATCCGCTGGATCATCAAAAAAGCAAGAGAGTTCCAGAAAAACATCTATTTCTGCTTTATTGACTATGCCAAAGCCTTTGACTGTGTGGATCACAATAAACTGTGGAAAGTCCTTCAAGAGATGGTAATACCAGACCACGTGACCTGCCTCTTGAGAAATCTATATGCAGGTCAGGAAGCAACAGTTAGAACTGGACATGGAACAACAGACTGGTTCCAAATAGGAAAAGGAGTACGTCAAGGCTGTATATTGTCATCCTGCTTATTTAACTTATATGCAGAGTACATCATGAGAAACGCTGGGCTGGATGAAGCAAAAGCTGGAATCAAGACTGCTGGAAGAAATATCAATAACCTCACATATGCAAATGACACCACTCTTATGGCAGAAAGTGAAGAAGAACTAAAGAGCCTCTTGATGAAAGTGAAAGAGGAGAGTGAAAAAGTTGGCTTAAAGCTCAACATTCAGAAAACTAAGACCTTGGTATCTGGTCCCATCACTACATGGCAAATAGAAGGGGAAACAGTGGCTGACTTTATTTTGGGGGGCTCCAAAATCACTGCAGATGGTGATTGCAGCCATGAAATTAAAAGATGCTTACTTCTTGGAAGGAAAGTTATGACCAACCTAGACAGCATATTAAAAAGCAAAGACATGACTTTGCCAGCAAAGGTCTGTCTAGTCAAGGCTATGGTTTTTCCAGTAGTCATGTATGGATGTGAGAGCTGGACTGTAAAGAAAGCTGAGAGCCGAAGAACTGATGCTTTTGAACTGTGGTGTTGGACATGATTCTTGAGAGTCCCTTGAACAGCAAGAAGATCCAACCAGTCCATCCTAAAGGAGATCAGTCCTGGGTGTTCATTGGAAGGAGTGATGTTGAAGCTGAGACGCCAATACTTTGGCCACCTGATGCGAAGAGCTGACTCACTGGAAAAGACCCTGATGCTGGGAAAGATTCAGGGCGGGAGGAGAAAGGGGTGACAGAGGATGAGATGGCTGGATGGCATCACCGACTCAATGGACCTGAGTTTGTGTAAACTCCGGGAGTTGGTGATGGACAGAGAGGCCTGGTGCGTTGCAGTCCACGGGGTCGCAGAGTCGGACATTATTAAGCAACTGAACTAAATTGAAAGAACTTAATCTCATAGAACACTGGGTAGAGCACAAAAGATTAAATTAAAATTAAATTTAAAACATTAATTGTATCATATTGTTCTCCATAGTGGCTGTACAACTTACATTCTACCAATAGTGTAAGAGGGTTTCCTTTTCCCATACCTTCTCCAGTATTTATTATTGTAGACTTACTGATGATGGTCTAAAAAAACTGAAAAGAGAACTACCATATGATTCAGAAACTCCACTCCTGGAGATAAATCCAGAGAAAATCACAACTTGATAAGATATATGCACCCCAATGTTCACCACAGCACTATTTACACTAACCATGACATGGAACCAACCTAAATGTCCATCAAGAGACGAATGGATGAAGAAAATATGGCACATATACACACAATGGAATACTACTCAGCCGTAAAAAGAAACTGAATAATGCCGCTTACAGCAACATGGATGGACACAGAGATTATCACATTAAGGGAAGTAAATCAGAGAAAGACAAATATGGTATCACTTATATGTGGAATCTTAAAAAATTATGGAATGAACTTATTTACAATATAGAAACAGACTCACAGACCTAGGAAACAAACTTATGGTTACCAAAGGGGAAAGGTAGGGAGGGAGGGATAAATTAGGAATCTGGGAGTAACATACATAAACCATTATAGAAAAAATAGTTAAACAACAAGGACCTACTATATAGCACAGGGAACTATAGTCAGCATTTTGTAATAACCTATATGGGAAAAGAATCTGAAAAAGATTGTGTGTGTGTGTATAAACTGAGTAACTTTGCTGTACACCTGAAACTAACAACACTGTAAATCAACTATACTTCAATTTAAAAAAAGTTAACTGCATCAAAAACACAATGCCTGCATCATGGCCAGAAGTTACCAAACAGCAACTAATTCATACAAAACTCTGACGGAGGCCTTCCCTGGTGGTCCAGCAGTGGACAGTCCGCCCATCAGTGCAGGGGACACACTTCGATCCCTCATCTGGGAGGATTCCACATGCCAGTGCTACTCAGCCAGCACACGATAACTACTGAAACCCACATGCCCTAGAACCCACTCTCTGCAACAAGAGAAGCCACCACAGTGAGAAGCCAGTGCATGGCAACTAGAGAGCAGCCCCCGCTTGCAGCAACTAGAAAAAGGCCGTGCATAGCAAGTAAGACCCAGCGCAGCCAAAAGGAATAAATACCAATTTTGACAGATACACATTAGTCTTGAATAGCTAAATTAATACCTTGCTACTCAATGGGTTTACTTGTATCTGCCTCATTTTTAAGATTTTTAGAAGGTCTGCAGAGTTTTAGGCTCTCCTCCCAAATTACCTAATTCTAGTCTTTAGAACTTTAACAAGATCTCCATATGATTCCTATGTATATCAAAGTTTGAGAAGCACTGGCCTAAAACAAGAGTTGGCAAATTCTGTAAAAAGCTATGTTACATTTTGCAAGCTATTAGGTCTCTTTTTTAACTATTCAACAATGCTGCTTACCATGAAGATAAAAAGGTCAATACATAAGAAAGTATAATTAAAGATGTATATACACCTAGAAAAAACAGAGCCCCAAAATACTGAAGGCAAGAAAATGACAAAATTGAGAAATACACAATCTAGTAATTTAACAGAGATTTTCAGTATCACTCTCAGTCAGTATTTTCAGTATCACTCTCTCAGAATTAAACAGAAAATCAGCAAAGACATAAATACATGACTACCACCACCAACAAACTTAACCTAGCTGACATTTACAGAATGCTTCAATCAACAACAGCAGCAACTTACTCCTTTTAATTAAACATGATGTACTCTCCAGAAGGGAGCTTCCCTGATGGCTCAGTGGGTAAAGAATCTGCCTGCAATGCAGGAGACAAAGGACATGTGGGTTTGATCTCTGGGCTGGGAAGATCCCCTGGAGAAGGAAATGGCAACCCCACTCAGGTATTCTTGCCTGGGAAATTCTCATGGACACAGGAGCAGGGCGGGCTACAGTCCATGGGGTTTCAAGAGTCAGACTCAACTTAGCGACTAAGCACACACACACGTTCTCCAGAATATAACACATGACAGACTACAAAACAAATTTTAGCAAAACACTAAAATGATAGAAACTATGTTCTCCAGTCACCTGGACTTATATGAGAAATCAATAATAGAAAAAATCAGTCCTGGGTGTTCACTGGAAGGACTGATGCTGAAGCTGAAACTCCAATACTTTGGCCACCTGACACAAAGAACTGACTCATCTGAACTGACACTGATGCTGGGAAAGATTGAGGGCAGGAGAATGGGATGACAGAGGATGAGATGGTTGGAAGATACCACGGACTCAATGGATATGGGTTTGGGCGGACTCCGGGAGTTGGTGATGGACAGGGAGGCCTGGCGTGCTGCGGTTCATGGGGTCACAAAGAGTCGGACAGGACTGAGTGACTGAACTGAACTGAATAGAAAAAATGTGGGAAATCCCCCAAAGATTACAGTATCACACAACAAACTTAACTTTAACATAGATCAAAGAAGAAATTTCAAGGAAAATTAGAAAATATCTTGTGAGACAGCATAGTACTGTTTTAAGGATAAGATATATAGAACAATGGAACAAAAAAGAGAGCTCAGAAACTGTTTTTGGACAAAGGTGCCAAGGCAATTCAACAAGAGAAAACACAGTCTTTTCAGCAAATAGTGCTGGAAAATTAGAAAGCCATGTTAAGAAAAAGAAAAAAAATTCCTTACCTCATACAATAACAAAACTTAACTCAAAATGGATCACACAACCTAAATGTAAAAGCTAAAATGATAAAACCAGAGAAAACAATAGGAGAAAAATCTTTGTGACCCAGGCCTGAACAACATTTCCTTAGATATGATCCTAAAAACTGCAGTACATAAAAGAAAAAGTTGCCAAATTGGATTCGTAAAGTTAAAAGTTTGCACTCTTCAAAAGATATCATTTAAAAAAAGAAAAAAAGACTTCCGTGGTGGTACACTGGATAAGAATCCACCCGAGAATCACTGCAGAGGACACAGGCTCAATCCCTGATCAGGAAGATCCCACATGGCATGGAGCAGCTAAGCCCATGCACCACAGCTGCTGAGCCTGTGCTCTGGAGCCCATGTGCCTAGAGCCTGTGCTCTGCAATTAGAGAGGCCACCGCAATGAGAGGCCCAAGCACCGCAGTGAAGGGTGGCCCCCACTCACCGCAACTGAGAAAGTCCATGCAAAGCAATAAATGCAAAGTAATAAAGACCCATTGCAGCCAAATAGAAAAGAAATAAATTAATTAAATTTTTTTAAAAGAGATAAGCCACCCAGCAGGAGAAAAGTTAAAGTGAAGTCACTCAGTCACTCAGTCCGACTCTTTGCGACCCCATGGACTGTAGCCTACCAGGCTCCTCTGTCCATGACATTTTCCAGGCAAGAGTACTAGAGTGGGTTGGCGTTTCCTTCTCCAGGGACCTTCCCAACCCATTTCCAAATCATATACCTGATAAAAGACTTCTAGTAAGAATATAAAACAAACCCTTAAAATTCAATCGTAAGACACAAAACCCAATTTGGATCAAAAAAAGATTTAAACAGATACGTCAGCAAGGGTAAATGAATGCACACACATTAAAAGATACTCAACATCAGTCATTAGAGATGGTTTAAATGCATTTAAATTTGATTAAATGCAAATTAAAACCACAATAAGTAACCACTCCACATCTACATTGAGGGGCATTTTCAAGTAGATCAACTTTAAGAAAGAAGAATGGAAGGTAAGAATCTGGAAACTGACTGTCTTAAAATTATCTTTGCTGACATACTCAACGGAAAGCTTCTATATGCCTCCCTAGTACACATACCAAGCTTAAGACCATTTGTATAAGAAAAGAAAAATTTAGTGACTTACAAAATATTTGGTTAACAGGACTTGATGATCTGGAAAGGTGTCAAAAACGAATGAGGCTGATGTGGAAATGAAAACAAAGTAGGGGTGGGAAAGGAGCAAGCAGGAAGGACAGAGAAGAGGAAGCGGAAGGAGAACTCTTGGTAGAGTTCTCACCCATCCGCATCGTTCTGATAGTCCTGAGCACGGGCAAATAGTTTTTTTTGTTTTTTAAATCATCTGATTGACTCCCACACAGGTTCTGTGCTCTAACCCTCAATGACTAAAATGCACCATGCCCACGCAAGTCTCCACATCTTCTCTTCAAACTCTCGTATCTAGAAATCACTTCGTTACAACTAACTAGTGCAAAGCAGAGAACTGCATCAAGCAAAATGCACCTTCATTTTTGCCCTACATCCCAACCTGATACACTCAAATTATAGTATTTTTCAAAGTGTAATAATAATTATTGGTTTACATGCCTGCCTCTTCTGCCTCCCATTAGAGACTGTGCCTTCTTTAATGACAGAGGAATTTTTCATTCATCTTGAGATCTTCAGCCTCAGTATGCTATGGGATTTTCCAGGCAAGAATACTGGAGTGGGGTGCCATTTCCTTCTCCAGGGACCCATTATATAGTACAGTCAAATGTTCAGAGAATGGAAGGCTGATATAAACTACAGATATAAATTCCAACCATTTAGTTTCAATGTCTTTGTCTACAAAATATATTTTTAAAACATATTGTAGGCAAATGTATTGTAAAACTAATTTTTCCTTTCTTAGGAGAGGCTCTAATCTGAAATTAAGAATTTGATATGGGGATTTCCCTGGTGGTCCAGGGGCTAAGGCTCTGTGCTCCCTCCCAATGCAGGCAGCCTGGGTTCGATCCCTGGTCAGAAAACTAGATCCCACAGGCCTCAACTAAGAGTTCAAATGTCACAACTAAAGATTCTGCATGTCTCAACGAAGACTGACGTTCCAACATGCCACAACTAACACCTGGTGCAGCCAGATAAACAAATAAATCCTTTAAAAAAAAAGAAACTGATATGTTATTACATACCTAATCAATTTCTATATAAACCTTTAGGGAAATGAGACCGATGGACTAGACAGAAGTTAGGCAACCTCGTTCTGGCTAGTACCAGTGACTCTGGATATGTTTTCTGACTTTTGGTTTCCTCATGTGTAAAGTGAAAAAATTAAAGAACAATCTCTAAACACCCTTCAAATGTTAATATTCTAAGAATCTTTAACCCATGAAGTGTTTCATTAATCAACAGTCAGAAGATAGAAGGCATGTCACATGCCGAGTATTCCTAATATTTTCGTACTTCTTGCTAGAAAGCAAATGAAATTATCCTGTCAATATTCGTTCAGTACTCAAATCCAGAAATAAAACTAAATAAGTGCCCCGCCCTCGACATCTACTTCTGAAATTATAAGCTTGACCTTTCAGTTCTAATAATTCAACTCCTGAAGCAAACATTTAATCACATATCATAGGCATTGACATAATAAACAAAGTCTAAGCTTACCTGCCAGGAAACTGCTCCCAAAATTGCTGTTGCAAGAAGACTGAAAAAAACTAACTGCTCTGAAATTAAGCAAAAATGACGCATCCCTTTGGATGCCATGATTCTGTCAAGGCTATTGTTATCTACTCTGTGGGTAAAACATACCTTATGGCAGTCATTTAATTTGGTATGGAATCCCCAAAGAGTTAAAAGAAAAATAATATGGCAAATCATCCAGAAAATTCCAAAAATGGAAAAGCCTGGTATTACAAAATACCAGAGATGAGTGTCTCTAAGTTTAAATGCTGAAAGAATGAAAAATGTAAGCTCAATCATCCCAGTGAAAACAACTGAAAGTCTTCTGCAAATTCTTCCACGGTACAAAAAGGGCTTCCACCTTTCAGTCACTGAAAGCCCACTAAAATAAATGTCAAGGAAAGGATCAGTTATCAGGCAAATAAAAAAACAAGCAAAGGCAACTGGATTTTTGGGAGTTTCCAATGAGGAGAAAAACAGCAAGACTGCAAAAATAACTAAGTTTGGAATAGCTAGAAAAGACTTCATTCTCAGGTCGATAATCAGCATGGCCAAAGCTACAACAAGTAAAATGACACTCAGAGACTTTTCCACCAACATAGTTGTGCTGGCAATGGCAAATCCAACAAGTTCCAGAAATTCAACTGTGGTTAGTAAGGTGGGCCGATGGCGGACATAACCAGAAATTCTCTCCACCAAAGAGCATAATATCCTTAATACGATGGAAGTGAGAAGCAAATATTTGGTTGATTCTTCTTTGACATCATTTTTAAAGGATGAATTATCAAGAAAACACAGGAGGCCAAGCAAGAATCCAAACCAAAGATTGGAGAGACTCAAACTTGCTGCTTCCATTGAAAAATAATAATAGAGTATGCTGGCAATTCCAAGAACAAAAAGACCAAGAATAAAAATGACCAAAATTAAGGAATTTGCTGTTTTTTCCCATCTTACATAAAGACCTAAGCATATAGCAACCAATAAGTTGATTCTGGCTAAATAGCCAAGGTAACGCACTGAGGAATGCATGTTCACTTCTCTGTTTACTTCTTCCAGTCTTGTCATTGCTAAATAGAGACAATGACTAAAGCAGTAACGCAGTGATTTACACATTAATCTGTCAATCTGGGCTTTCTCCCCACGTTACGAAAATTAACTGCTTGTATTTCATCCAGCAAATCCAATGTATCTGTAACTCCTATTTCAGCACTTTCTCTGGTGGAATTTGTTTACAGTGATCTAAAAAAGAAGAAAAAAATATTTCACTGTTAATTTTATGTAATTTACCTTTCACATATATCTTTCTTATTAAAAAATAACGACCAAGTGAGAGATAAACTTTGTTCAGATACCCAGTTTAAAACCTGACTTGCATGTATCTAAATGGTAACTGTCTCTGGCTTAAAAACTCTTCAGTTTATCCAAACAAAAATGGAGATTTGTTCTACTTATCCTATTCTAGGATTGTATGACTAGGTCGCCATCAACAAAAAGTTTTCCAGAGATGGTAAGGAATTCACCTAATCTATTTTTATTCCAATATCCAGTTTTTCAGCAACGTGCAACGATGAGATATTCAATTCAGCTTAAGTGTAGCAGATGGGCCTGGAATAGTGGAAAGCTAGTCAACTCAAACAAAATGAGGGACGTCATTATTACCTCTAACTTGAAAAGCACCAGTATCCAATAATAGGCTTCCCTCATGGCTCAGACGATAAAGCGTCTGTCTACAATGCAGGAGACCTGGGTTCAATCCCTGGGTCGGGAAGATTCCCCGGAGAAGGAAATAGGCAACCCACTCCAGTACTCTTGCCTAGAAAATCCCATGGATGGAGTGGCCTGGTGCAGGTTACTCCGTCCATGGGGTCGCAAAGAGTCGGAAATGACTGAGTGACTTCACTTCACTCACAGCTTTCTTTAATAATAATCCAATAATAGCAACCATTACCACCTGCCTAAAATCCTCTACATCTTTTTACCAGTTACTTCTAAAATGCTATAAAACCTTAGTCTCAACACTGTTTCACTAATAAACTTATTAGAAGTTTTAACTGTATTAAAGTTACTCAGTCACTAAAGTTGATCCATCATTCTCCCTGTACTTTTATCTCTATTAAATTACTTTGATGATCAAACATATAATCTCTGTAGCAAACCAATTCTGGACCTTTCTAGTCAAAACTGTAAAACTGAAATGCTGACCAATATTTATTGTAAAGTAAATTTTAAAAACTATGATTTTATTTTTGGAAACTTATCACAACAGTTATTTGTTAAAGGACTCAGATAATTATTTCAATCTTAAGGACCCCTTCAGGTTGCACTTCAAACATGACATCATCAAACAAAATGATTTAACTATCTACTAGATAATTTTCTAGTATGCTATTTCAGAAAACATGACACATGCAAAGGTTTATGGCCACACTGAATATCCACTGAGAACTCAACAAGATTAAAAACCCAAAAAGTAACTACTTTGCAATCAGCTTATTTCTGCTTTTGCAGGACACTAAAAGAACCAAGAGAAATATGAGATAACCTGAATTAACCCTGAATTACCCATACGGCTGCAGAAGAATGACACTGGATGACAACTTTAGGGTCTCTGGGAGCTTCAAAGTACTATTACTAACTCACAAGTTCAACAAGTATATTTTTTACAGCTAAGTTTATTTAATTAACTAAGAATTATGATTTTCCTTAATTATATTTTCAATCATTCCTTAAGATACCACACACTACTAAAGAAAATATCTTCCTTTGGTATATTTAGGTTTCATCTTTTTACTTAAGTATGAGAAACTGACACCATCTAGAATGCACTGCATTTTAAAAAACATCACTTATACGTGCTATATAATCATTCAACAAATACGCTGGAATACATGTCCTCTAAGGGTTGATGGTACAGTCTGGGTTCAAAAGACTTAACACTGTTGGAGACAAAAAAAAAAAAAAAATCACATACCAGACTAAATGGTTGCAACTCAACTCATGAAACATACTTCTGTGTTTCTCTAGTCAACACTCTCATTCTCTGGGGCTAGGCAAGCCTCTATTCCCTATTCTCAAATCTCTGACATCCACTTCTGACCAAATTCTCACCAGATGACTTTGTCTCCAATGACGTCATCAAAAGGGAGCTTACCTGAGTTTCCAACACCACAAACTCACCTATATCTACCATCTCCTGATTTAAGAAAAGAAGGCTCTCTGCCAGATAGAAGGCTACATCTTTTAGCCGTGCATGTGACTCTTCCTCACGGTCTCTTCCAGAACTTCACACTCTCTCCTCTCTTCCAACTCCTACTCTTCTCTTATCCATTGGTGCTTAAACATTTGCAAATCTCTTTTAAAAAATGATAGCAAAATATATATATATATACACATACAGAAACAAAACTGAAACTCAATAACCCATCTCCTCCTACAAGTTCAGTCATCTGTCCCCTTGACAGCCAATATTTGATTGCTTTACTTCTCACATAAACTAAACCATGGTTTCCACCACACAACAAACTGCTCTGTCAAGTGCTAAAATAACCTAAATTCCTAAATCCCATAAGTACTTAACACTCATTATCTTGCACATTCATCAAATAACCTTTGACATTTTTGACTCCCAGGGCTTCCCTGGTGGCTCAGAGGGTAAAGCGTCTGCCTACAATGTGGGAGACCCGGGTCCAATCCGTGGGTCAGGAAGATCCCCTGGAGAAGGAAATGGCAACCGACTCTAGTACTGTTGCTTGGAAAATCCCATGGACTGAGAAGCCTGGTAGGCTACAGTCCATGGGGTCGCAAAGAGTCGGACACGACTGAGCGACTTCACTTTCATCTTCTGAAACCTGCCCTTCCTTTAGCTTCCAAAGACCAGTCTTCAGGATTTCTTCCTAATTCACTGATCTCTCCTGTCTCCTTGCAGGTTCTTCATTCTGAATCTATCCTTTGGATGCTCAAACCCAAGCCTAGGCCCTTTTCTCACTATACACTTAAATGTGTATTAATATATATTAACCTACCTGACAGAAATGAAAGCACTAGCTCTGTCCTGCACTGAGGTAAAAGCTTAGAAAAAAAAGTAAAGGAAAACATGTAATTCATAAACTATAGCACATTCATAGCAGGAATATATGCAGTTACCCTGTTATGGGCCAAAATCAACATGGCAGAATATTATTTTTTTAAATGGCTAATTCACAAAAGTCTTTCTCCATTTTGACCTTCTTTAAAAGACAAACATCCTCAATCAAGAGAGTAAAACAACAAAGCAGTGCAATCCTTTTCATTGGGTCTGTCAGCACAAATGATTCAGTGGGAATTACTTGAGAGGCAGATAAAAAAGGAGCACAGAAGAGTCCACTGAATACAGGAAAAGTTAGTAACTGTCAGGTTTGTTTTATAGCATCCTATATACTATTCTAACCCTCCTCTCACCACCTGTATTTAATGGTCACCAAGTCCTGCTCACTCTTCTTCTTAGACACTTCTTAAATGTTTCTACTTCTTTCCATCCTCCAGATCACAACCCCAATTTTAGCCACCGTCATCTCATGGTTGGACGTCTCCTTGTATCCACTCTTGCCCTTCTCCAAAAAGTATCCTTTTTAAAGCCAAAACTTGTCACATCATTCTGTTATGTAAAAACCTCCAAAGGCTTCCCATAACTCTAAGCAATAAAGTCTAAACTTAAAATGCCTGAGGAGGCTTTCCTCATTGGATGTGAATAACTCTCCCACCTCATCTCTTACCATTCTTTGTATTCTAGCCACAGGGATCTTTCAATTCTGAACTACACTAATGCTACTCCCTCTCCAGGTGTTCTCCCTTCTCTCCTCCAGACCCCACCAGAGGTCCTCACACCTGGCTCACTCCTACTCTTCAGGTCTCAGCTTAAATCATTTCTTAGGGCAATCACCTTGACTCATTTATATGATCCACATACTTTCTGTATAATAGGAAAAATATTGATCATCAACTGTTTAATATCTGCATTCCCCACTAGATCACAAGGTCTCTCAAAGTTTGTCTTCAAAACTGTACACCCAGGGTTTAGCAGAAAGTTTGACTCCAACAAAGTTTGACTCCAAGTAGATATTCAACAAATACCTGAAGAAATGAAGACTGATACAGAAGTAACTATATTTAATAACAATGTCAATCAGTTATAGGACGCATATTAATATACAAAGAGAATAAACAAGTTGTCTAATAACCCACAACTACGAAGTCATATAGCTAAGGGAGATGCCATGAACGTTTGGCTTGTTTCTCTCTCAGCCTTACTCCAGCCTTCACTTATCTCATCCAAATTCCTCCAAACCGGCAAGTTCTCTTTTACGTCCTTCTAGGGAATGGTTCACTGAGCCCAAAAAACACTATCACATGCATCGTCTTCTGACTCAGAAACTACTTACGTCCAGTCTAGGGGAAGTGTCAAAAGCTGAAAGAATCTACAGAGCAGCCAGGGTCGGGGAATTCCAGTGCTTCGGTTCTATAAATTCATGAAACTCTTCTTTGGACCCATCCCACACGAGGAGAAAGGTACCTAGAATATTAAACCCCTCAGCAATACGGCAGCAATAGCAATTCTTCTTCCACTCTGCCTTCTCCTAGGAGGAGGCCTAAGCAGCAGCCCGGCCGTTGGGAACCACAAGTGGGCACCCGGCTGAGTGGGGAACCGCTGGGGGATACCGAGAGGCGCCCTGCCTCCCATCCTCCACCCCACACCATCAACTTCTCCCCAGGCAGATATCCCTACCTCCTTCCCGCGAGGCCGGGCGGGCGGAGCTCGGGGCGCGCACCTCGCCGAAGCCCTGCGCGCTGTCTGTGCCCAGGTCTCACCGCCCCGCCGGTGACCCCTTGTCCCGGCCTCGGCCGCTGCTACCAATGCTCTCTCAGCCCTCAGAGTCGGCCCTTGGGCCAGCAGGGGAAAGGAAGGGCCCTTGCGGCTGAGCCTGCGATTCGGGGCGGGGACACAGCACTCCAGGGGAGTCGAGGGCCCCACGCCACACGCACTAACACAGGCCAGTCTCGTCGGAAACTTTCTCCGTTACTGGCCCGGCTGCGGCCGCCATATTCCCGCCGCCGGATTCGCGACGGTACGGAACGCCGCCGGGGTCAAGCCGCGCTACGCGCTTCCTCCGCGAGACCCGGCAGCCGGCCCCTGGCCCCGCCCAAAGCCGCCGCACCGCCGCGGACCCAGTGCTCTCCGCCCTGCGCGAACGCAAACGGCTCCGCCTGGGGCCCAAGCCGTTGCCTTCTCAGACATAGAATGGGCGGGGAACTGGTACCTGGAAGACCACGAAAGGTCGGCCTTGTCCATCAAGCATCTAGGCCGCCGCTGCGGGTTGGGCCGAAACCGCGGCAGGACCGGCAGGCTGGCTACCCAAGGACAGTAACTACTGTAGGAGGCGTTGCTGCTCTTTAGTATATATCGCATAATACATAAATTTGTGTCCACCGACCGGCCATGGGGTCGCGAAGAGTCGGACACGACTGAGCGACTTCACTTTCACTTTTCACTTTCATGCATTGGAGAAGGAAATGGCAACCCACTCCAGTGTTCTTGCCTGGAGAATCCCAGGGACGGGGCAGCCTGGTGGGCTGCCGTCTATGGGGTCGCACAGAGTCGGACACGACTGAAGCGACTTAGCAGTAGCAGCAGCAGACCGGCTAAAAGCCTAGGCTCTTTAGTCTCGCCTTCAAAGCCCTTCTGGCTTCTTTTTCTAATTAAAGCCTCCCTTTAGTCCACCGCCTAGGTCTTTATTCCACCATCAACGCTGAGCTCCCCAATCATGGCCTGCTCCATTCCCTTTCTCCCCGTCTCTTACAGGTTCACCCGCCCCACAGCCCGAGGGTCCTTCTGAGTGCACGGCTGATTCTCTTTTGTATCTGAACTCGCTGAATGAACGTAAGGGGACAGTATTCAGAGGCAGCGTTTCACAACAGCTGTGGAGCTGATGATTTGCACTCTGGTTTCTCATATTCGTATGTGCGACCTCGGTTTCTCCATCTAAAAAATATTGTGAATATTCAGGGAAACTTTTATTCCCCCCTGGAATCATAAGGTACTCAAAAAGTATGAATTCCCTCCTCTCTCTCCAAGAAACACTTCCTGTTTGCCAGTCTTCTGTACCTACCATTATTTTCTACTGTTTATAGCTCTTGGTGGTGGCGGTTTAGTCACTAAGTTCCTGTCTGACTCTTGCGACACCACGGACTGTAGCCTGCCAGGCTCCTCTATTCACGGGCTTCTCCAGGGAGTGGGTAGCTATTTAACTTTAATCAGCACACTCCAGGGTGGGTAATTAGCATTTGAAAGATTAATCAGTTCAGTTCAGCTCAGTCGCTCAGTCGTGTCCGACTCTTTGCGACCCCATGAATCGCAGCACGCCAGGCCTCCCTGTTCATCACCATCTCCTGGAGTTCACTCAGACTTATGTCCATCGAGTCCGTGATGCCATCCAGCCATCTCATCCTCGGTCGTCCCCTTCTATAGATTAATCAGAACTCTTCAAAGTTGGATGCACAAGTGCCTAAAATGCTGCTGCTGCTGCTAAGTCACTTCAGTCGTGCCGGACTCTGTGCAACCCCATAGATGGCAGCCCACCAGGCTCCCCCATACCTTGGATTCTCCAGGCAAGAACACTGGAGTGGGTTGCCATTGCCTTCAATGCATGAAAGTGAAAAGTGAAAGTGAAGTCGCCCAGTCGTGTCCAACTCTTAGCAACCCCATGGACTGCAGCCTACCAGGCTCCTTGGTCCATGGGATTTTGCAGGCAAGAGTAGTGGAGTGGGTTGCCATTGCCTTCTCCGAGTGCCTACAATATCAGTAAGTAAATCTTCACTAGAGGTATGTTAATTAGAATAAAAGATTAGAATTTTTCATTGTGGAAATAACTGGAGGTCAGGATATATGGCTGGCTAGACTATTGGACCACAGAAGGCAATGGCACCCCACTCCAGTACTCTTGCCTGCAAAATCCCATGGATGGAGGAGCCTGGTTGGCTGAAGTCCATGGGGTCGCTAAGAGTTGGACACAACTGGGCGACTTCACTTTCACTTTTCACTTTCATGCTTTGGAGAAGGCAATGGCAACCCACTCCAGTGTTCTTGCCTGGAGAATCCCAGGGGCGGCGGAGCCTGGTGGGCTGTCGTCTATGGGGTTGCTTGGAGTTGGACACGACTGAAGCGACTTAGCAGCAGCAGCAGCAGACTATTGGACAGGCACTTCTGTCTTTGCATAAATGTGGTATGTCTATTGAGTCTAGCAGAGGGACACCCATCAGAGTGGCTCCTTTGGAGTCTAGACTTCTGTTTTGTACTTTGTCACAAAATATTGTCTGTGTGCTGCTATTTTGTGTACCTGCTTGTTGATAAATATTTATGTAGTACTATGGAGAAGGCAATGGCACCCCATTCCAGTACTCTTGCCTGGAAAATCCCATGGATGGAGGAGCCTGGTAGGCTGCAGTCCCTGGGGTCGCACAGAGTCGGACACGACTGAAGTGACTTTGCAGCATGGAGTAGGCAATGGCACCCCACTCCAGTACTCTTGCCTGGAAAATCCCATGGACGGGGGAGCCTGGTAGGCTGCCGTCCATGGGGTTGCGAACAGTAAGTAGGACATGACTGAGCGACTTCACTTTCACTTTTCATTTTCATGCATTGGAGAAGGAAATGGCAACCCACTCCAGTGTTCTTGCCTGGAGAATCCCAGGGACGGGGGAGCCTGGTGGGCTGCCGTCTATGGGGTCACACAGAGTCAGACACGACTGAAGTGACTTAGCAGCAGCATTCTGTCTGAGATTTGCTTTCATTGTAGGACACTATCTAGGGCCAAGGGAGGAGATGAGTACCTCTCACCCATCTTCAGTTGTTGAAATCTGCCAGCATTTACTAAAAGGACCTGACGATTGTGAAGGCCAAGTGCTGCTTATATTCATTCACCATATTTCTTGCATTTATCATTTCCTTCCAACTTGCACTGCCACTATCTGAGCTGAGGTATTGAGCCTGAATTACTTTAGTAACTTCTATGCTGGTCACCTCTCTATCAGCCTCACCAGAGCCTAACCCACCACACGGGGCCCCTGACAGATATACTCTGCAGACACTCTGTGTCACTTCTTGGATTAAAATCAATGAGTTATACAAACTAGAAAAATTAAGCCCAAACTTCCTAATCTGGCAACTGAGGCCCTGAGGGGTATGTTCTAAGCCCCAACCCCTTGCCTGGTGCCATTTATCTGGAAACTAGAACTATTAGGGTCAGTTCTTGGATGTCAGCCACATGGATAGCCAAACACCTGGATATGAAACAGCCACCTGGGAACTATTTCAGTGACAGAATTCAAGCTGCGGTTGCGGATGACAGTGTAATGATCCTAACTGGGACATCCATTCTTCCAACACTTGCTTCTCTGCAGGCAAGATCTGTGTGCTCCAGGCCAGGAATTTCACCAGAGGAGTTACTTCAGATTAAGAACACCTGTTGAAAATAGAATCATAATTTTTAAAAAAAAGAGGAGGTGGGGGCACGCATGGCAGGGGAAATGGATGATCTTACCATTTCAGTCCTGTGTAGAAAGGGGGTCACAGATGGCTCCTACATTATTTCTAAGTTCTCTTTTATTTTTCTCCTACTTCTTTCAATTCTTCAATCCTGTCCTAGGGCTGAATCTCCAGTACTCTTGCCTGGAAAATCCCATGGACGGAGGAGCCTGGTGGGCTGCAGTCCATGGGGTCGCTAGGAGTTGGACACAACTGAAGCGACTTAGCAGCAGCAGGGCTAAATCAACTCAGGTTCTCCATAAGCAATCTTCTTGGCCTGATTCCTTTTTATTTCTATGAAATACTTTGAGATTACAGTTATTTCACCTCAAACATATAATCAAATCTTTACAAAAACACAATGATGTAAATATTTTCATCACCATTTTATAGATAAAGTATCCAAGGTCCAGAGAAACTGCACTGTCCCAGTGCAGGGACTTAAATCTTGGTCTTTGGGCTTGAAGTCCTAGGCCATCAAGTACAACTTTCTACCATTCCCCTTTACAGGAAACACAGTGTCATTGTTGCTGTTCAGAGTAAGCAGGGAAAGGATTACAGTGTTTAGTCCTGGTACACTTACTATAATCATCTGGAAGATCTTTAGCCTACACACCCATACAGTCCAGATCAATTAGAGTCTCCTCTGCAGTGAGTCCCAGGTAGATTGTGTGCATTTTAAAAGACCCTCCCTTTCACCTCCCCAGTGATTCTAACATGAAACAAGTGTTGAGATCCACTGAGTTATTAGTTCTGTTAGTGTCGTGATTTTCCAAGTGTTAGAAATGCAGATTATCAGGACCTACAGCCCCCCAGGTCAACTGAATCAGAAACCCAAAGCATAGACCCCCGATTTTCGGATTACGTTCAGATGTAGGTATCAGAAGGCTCATAACTGACCTCATGGAAGTTTATTTCTAGAAGTAGTGTTCCAGAGCAGATGTGCTCCTCAGTGTTAAAGTTCCTGATTCCTTCCCCCTTGTTGCCCTTCTATTCAGGGCATAGCTCCCTCCTCAGTTCAAGATGGCTGCTTAATTTCCATCTGTCACTTCTGAATTCTCATCAACAGGAAGAAGGAAGTACAAGAGGCAAGAGTATTCCCTCTCACTCCTACTTTAATGACACTTCTTAGAAGCTGTATAAGATACTTCGGCTTATGTCACACTGACCAGTATTTAGCATTTATAGAGTCTGGGAAATGTGCCATGTTTTTGAGTGGCCACAACCCCATCCAAAAACCAGAGTTGTCTTTCTGAGAAATAAGGGAGAAAAAATAATAGATGACAAGAAGCAGTCTTTTCCAGAGCTTAGCTAGCTTAACTAACTTTGTATCTCCTGCCTCTCCTGCAATGCAGGCAAAGTCTTTACCACTGAGCCACCAGGGAAGCCCTCCCTACTGTATCAGTGATGATAGATTTTTGATCATGTGCTTGAACCATGATTTAGTGAACGTTTTCCTTAATTTTAAAAGTTGAGGATGCATTTGCTTTTTACTGTTGAAAATACTATAATGGTGAGCACTTAAGCTCATTGCATTTGTGATATTATTACATTTCTGATTATTATTTTGATAGATTCCTAGATGGGTTAAAGAATATGAATGTTTTTAGGACTCTTAACTAATACTGCTGATTTTCTTGCCAGAAAGGAATCATTCTGTGTTACTGCTGCCAATGAACTACATTTTCAGCTGCAGAATATTTTGTCTTTGAAAGGTTTTTTTTCTTTTTTGCTAATTTTCCTTTGACATTTAAGATAAGTTATTTTATTTTTGGCTGTACTGGGTCTTCATTGCTGCATGGGCTTTCTCTCTAATTTCGACAAGCAGGGGCTACTCTAGTTCTGGTCCGTGAGCTGCTCATTGCAGTGGCTTCTCCTATTGCAGAGGACAGGCTGTAGGGATTGCGGGCTTCAGTAGTTGTGGCGCACAGTCTTAGTTGCTCTGCGACCTGTGGGATCTTCCTGGATCAGGGATCAAAACTTTATCTCCTGCATTGGCAGATAAATTCTTTACCATTGAGCCACAAAGGAAGCCACTTCTTTGGCATTTTGGAAATAATGCAGGGACAGGCATCACTTACATTTAGTACTTCCATGATGAGAGATATCTGTATTTAGATAAATTGCATCTAAACTGGTTATGAACAGTGTGCCACAATTTCATGAACAGATTTCATTGATATGTACCACTAGATGCAACAGTGCCAGGATATGCTATTCTTCAATTTAAAATTTTTTCTTTAAAGTTTTTCTGGCTTTATATTAATGCTAACGAATTTCTTTTCTTCAGTTACATTTTCAGTCCTAAAGAGCACAGATATTTATTCCTAACAGTATCTAGTCTAGTGTAATAGTGTAGTAATGAAGCTTCAATTGATGAATCAAGCAAGGCTAAGGAGATGGTTTGACATTCTAACTCCTATTCTATAGCTCATTCCAGTTGGCATCATTCTCTGGGTCACTGGGGTCCCTCCTACCTTGATAATATTTCTGCTTACACAAGCTCCAGATCTTTTGCTCTCTATCAAAGTATTATCTTCTTAACTTTCAAATTCCTGACTTCCTACTTTCCAAGTAACCTGCACTCTGGTCCTTTGATCTATACTTATATTTCAATGAAACTAGAAAAACATGTAAGTTCCTTTTTACAGTCAAGCCATTAGACCCTCTGGCTCAAGTCTGTTTCCTAAGCATCTTTCTACTTATAGGCAGGCTCCAGAGATTTAGCCTGCTTACTTCTCTTCTTTCCAGCAAGCATCAATTTTTACTTCTAGGCCTGCTTTGGGAAACATGTTATCTCCTAGATTCCTAGTGAAAAGGCCTGGGGTGATTTAAAAACTATAATTGTTTCTGAATTACTTCATCTTTCCTACATGTTTTAGCATGTCTGGGCAAACACATCCAAACAGGGGACAGGACTTTGAGGAAGAACTAAGTTAATAATGGCCGTGACCATGTTTGTATTCTTTTTCCTTACAAGAAGATAATGGGAATAGCTCAAGTGGCATTAGTTAACTGTAAGAAAGATTTGTAGGTCTAGGGTATAAATGTAAATAACTTAGGGAGATCTATAATAGCCTCAAGTGGAATATATCTCTGTGACAAGTCATTCTCCTCAATATCTGAATCTTCCCACACCAGCTCAAAGGTATATGGAAAAAATGTCATAAGGAGACTATACTGATTTACTTGGTTGTGACTGCCCCTTCAACAGGTTAGATATACATGCAATTCAAAGATGTATGTGTATTATCCTGGCTCTTTGTGAAGAGTTGTAAATAGGCCCAGAGCCAAGAAACACTTTCAGGCATTGTTTTGTCTTTTGAGTAATGTTTCCTACTACTATTATGGTTTACATGGGCATTCGAATCCAACAATAAAAACAAATTTATGTTTTACAGTATTCTAATTATTAATGACAAATTCAAGAGATGGTTCTGCAAGTCATCTGTTATTGTTCAGTGGCTCAGTCGTGTCTGACTCTTTGCAATCCCATGGACTGTAGCACACGAGGCTTCTCTGTCCTTCACCATCTCCCAGAGTTTGCTCAGACTTAAGTCCACTGAGTCAGTGATGCCATCCAACCATCTCATCCCTTGTCGTCTCCTTCTCCTCCTGCCTTCAATCTTTCCCAGCATCAGGATCTTTCCAATAAGCTGGCTCTTTGCATCAGGTGGCCAAAGTACTGGAGTTTCAGCTTCAGCATCAGTCCTTCCAAAGAATATTCAGGGTTGATTTCCTTTAGGATTGACTGGTTTGTTCTCCATGCAGTCCAAGGGACTTTTAAGAGTCTTCTCCAGCACCGCAGTTTGAAGGCATCAGTTCTTCGGTGCTCAGCCTTTTTTATTGTCCATCTCTCACATTTGTACATAACTACTGGAAAAACCATACCTTTGACTATGGACCTTTGTAGGCAGAGTAACATCTCTGCTTTTTAATATGCTGTCTAGGTTTGTCGTTGCTTTTCTTCCAAGGAGTGAGCATCTTTTAATTTCATGGCTTCAGTCAAAATCTGCAGTGATTTTGGAGCCCAAGAAAATAAAGTGTCACTGTTTCCATTGTTTCTCCATTTATTTACCATGATCTTAAGTTTTTTTGGAATGTTGGATTTTAAGCCAGCTTTTTCACTCTTTCACCTTTATCCAGAGGCTCTTAAGTTCCTCTTCACTTTCTGCTATAAAGATGGTGTCATCTGCATATCTGAGGTAACTGATATCTCTCCCTGCAATCTTGATTCCAGCTTGTGCTTCATCCAGCCCGGCTCGCAAGGTGTACTCTGCATATAAGCTTATAGCCTAATTCTTCATATTTTCTTTTAACTTCAAAAACAGGTTTAATTTTTGGTACTGCTCATAGGCCCAATCTTATAAATTGTTAAAATATAATGCTTTCTTGGTAGCTCAGATAGTAAATAGTCTGCCTGCAATGCAGGAGACCCAGGTTCAATCCCTGGGTTGGGAAAATCTCCTGGAGAAGGGAATGGCAACCCACTCCAGTATTCTTGTCTGGAGAATTCCACGGACAGAGGAGCCTGGTGGGCTACAGACCCTACAGTTACATATAGTCAGACAAGTCAGACACTACTGAGTGACTCTCTCACACACACACACACATGATGGAAAACAGTTACCAATATATTCAATTATTAAAGACAGTGACATTAATAATAAATGTTTTATATTATTGCAAAAAGTGGAATAGCTTTCTATTAATTGAGCAAAGGTGATATGTTTAAAAATAAAATTCACAGTTGAACACTGTTTATATAGACTCAAAATTACTACTCAGTAGTGCCATCTGTAAAAAAATTCTTATTTGAAAAATACATACTAAACTACCAAGCTCATTCTGAAACAAATCTGGGATGAAACACACATTTAAATCTGACTTTAAAATAAATTGACTGCAATTGTTATGGTTTGAATTTCTCTAAGACAAAATAATTCAAGGAATTAGATCTGGTAGACAGAGTGCCTGAAGAACTATGGACAGAGGTTTGTGACATTGTACAGAAGACAGGGATCAAGACCATCCCCAAGAAAAAGAAATGCAAAAAGGAAAAGTGGTTGTCTGAGGAGGTCTTACAAATAGCTGTGAAAAGAGGAGTGAAAGGCAAAGGAGAAAAGGAAAGATATATCCATTTGAATGCAGAGTTTCAAAGAATAGCAAGGAGAGATAAAGCCTTCCTTGGTGATCAATGCAAAGAAATAGAGGAAAACAATAGAATGGGAAAGACTAGAGATCTCTTCAAGAAAATTAGAGATACAAAGGGAAAACTTCATGAAAAGATGGGCACAATAAAGGACAGAACTTGTATGGAGCTAACAGAAGCAGAAGATATTAAGAAGAGATGGCAAGAATACACAGAACTATGCAAAAAAGATCTTCATGACCCAGATAATCAGAATGTTGTGATCCCTCATCTAGAGCCAGACATCCTGGAATGGGAAGTCAAGTGGGCCTTAGAAAGCATCACTACGAACAAAGCTAGTGGAGGTGATGGAATTCCAGTTGAGCTATTGTAAATCTTAAAAGATGATGCTGTGAAAGTGCTGCACTCAATATGCCAGCAAATTTGGAAAACTGAGCAGTGGCCACAGGACTGGAAAAGTTTTCATTCCAACCCCTAAGAAAGGCAATGCCAAAGAATGCTCCTACCATACAATTGCACTCATCTCACACACTAGTAAAGTAATGCTCAAAATTGTCTAAGCCAGGCTTCAACAGTATGTGAATCGTGAACTTGAACAAGGTGTTCAAATTGGATTTAGAAAAGGTAGAGGAACCAGAGATCAAATTGCCAATATCCATTGGATCATCGAAAAAGCAAGAGAGTTGAGAAAAACATCTGCTTTATTGACTATGTCAAAGCCTTTGACTATGTGGATCACAACAAACTGAAAGTCCTTCAAGAGATGGGAATACCAGACCACCTGATCTGCCTCTTAAGAAATCTATATGCAGGTCAGGAAGCAACAGTTAGAACTGGACATGGAACAACAGACTGGTTCCCAATCGGGAAAGGAGTACGTCAAGGCTGTATATTGTCACCCTGCTTATTTAACTTATATGCAGATTCAGTTCAGTTCAGTCACTCAGTCGTGTCCAACTCTTTGTGACCCCATGAATTGCAGCATGCCAGGCCTCCCTGTCCGTCATCAACTCCCAGAGTTCACTAAAACTCACGTCCATTGAGTCCGTGATGCCATCCAGCCATCTCATCCTCTGTCGTCCCCTTTTCCTCCTGCCCCTAATCCCTCCCAGGATCAGAGTCTTTTCCAATGAGTCAACTCTTCGCATGAGGTGGCCAAAGTACTGGAGTTTCAGCTTCAGTATCATTCCTTCCAAAGAACATAAAGGGCTGATCTCCTTTAGAATGGACTGGTTGGATCTCCTTGCAGTCCAAGGGACTCTCAAGAGTCTTCTCCAACACCACAATTCAAAAGCATCAATTCTTCAGCGCTCAGCTTTCTTCATGAGAAATGCTGGGCTAGATGAAGCACAAACTGGAATCAAGATTGCTGGGAGAAATATCAATAACCTCAGATATGCAGATGACACCACCCTTATGGCAGAAAATGAAGAACTAAAGAGCCTCTTGATGAAAGAGGAGATTGAAAAAAGTTGGCTTAAAACTCAACATTCAGAAAACTAAGATCATGGCATCTGGTCCTATCATCTGTCATATAGATTGGGAAACAGTGGAAACAGTGACAGCCTATTTTTCTGGGCTCCAAAATCACTGCAGATGGTGACTGCAGCCATGAAATTAAAAGACACTTGTTCCTTGGAAGAAAAGCTATGACCAATCTACAGAGCATATTAAAAAGCAGAGACATGACTTTGCCAACAAAGGTGTGTCTAGTCAAAGCTGTGGTTTTTCCAGTAGTCATGTATGGATGTGAGAGTTGGACTATAAAGAAAGCTGAGTGCCGAAGAATTGATGATTTTGAATTGTGATGTAGAAGACTTTCGAAAGTCTCTTGGACAGCAAGGAGATCCAACCAGTCCATCCTAAAGGAAATCAGTCCTGAATATTTATTGGAAGGACTGATGCTGAAGCTGAAACTCCAATACTGTGGCTACCTGATGCGAAGAACTGGCTCATTTGAAAAGACCCTGATAAGATTGAAGGAGGGAGGAGAAGGGGACAACAGAGGATGAGATTGTTTGATGGCATCACCGACTCAATGGACATGAGTTTGAGTGAACTCCGGGAGTTGGTGATGGACGGGGAGGCCTGGCGTCCTGCAGTCCGTAGGGCTGTGAAGAGTCGGACATGACTTGAGCGACTGAAGACAAAGTAGGGTTTCAGTTCAGTTCAGTCGCTCAGTCATGTCCGACTCTTTGCAACCCCATGAACTGCAGCATGCCAGGCCTCCCTGTCCATCACCAACTCCCAGAGTTCACTCAAACTCATGTCCATTGAGTCGGTGATGCCATCAAACAATCTCATCCTCTGTTGTCCCCTTCTCCTGCCCCCAATCCCTCCCAGCATCAGAGTCTTTTCCAATGAGTCAACTCTTCGCATGAGGTGGCCAGAGTACTGGAGTTTCAGCTTTAGCATCATTCCTTCCAAAGAACACCCAGGACTGATCTCCTTTAGGATGGACTGGTTGGATCTCCTTGCAGTCCAAGGGACTCTCAAGAGTCTTCTCCAACACCACAGTTCAAAAGCATCAATTCTTCGGCGCTCAGATTTCTTCATAGTCCAACTCTCACAAACCTAATTACTTTTCTCCCTTGGTAACATCTAGATGTCCTTAACTAAAATGCTATTGTAGCATGGTGGTTTGTTGGGTATTATGTAATTTGTGTAAGTGTATGAGTGCTCAGTCTCATCTGACTCTTTGCAACCACATGGGCCACCACTAATAATCTTGGGGAGCTTTGTGTTCAGTGGATCATTGATTTGAATTTTTATTGTAAACTGTTATGGACATTCTGGTTTTGAGGCAGAATAAAATTATCATGATACCAACATTCTTTGAATAAACGTTTGTATTATGCCTTTTTGGACTGGTAATTTAGAGGAATGCTTTTCACCTTTAAGTATGTTATTTGCTCAGTCGAGTCCAACTCTTTGCGATCCTTGGACTGTAGCTACCAGGCTCCTTTGTCCATAGAATTCTCCAGGCAAGAATACTAGAATGTGTTGCCATTCCCCTCTCCAGGGGGTCTTCCCAACCCAGGGATCAAACCAGATGTCCTGCACTGCAGGCAGAGTCTTTACCATCTGAGTTATTTGCTAATAATTTCCAACACCAAGAAGGACCCAAATCTTGTCTACATTTCTCTTACCTAGTATGTTAACTCTTGAAGAGGAATACCATTGCAGCCCCGTGCTCAGAAAAGTATGGGAAAATGAAGCAAAAGCTCAGTTCTATTTTTTTCTTGCCTTTTACAATCAGAATTTTAGTTTGCACTCTTCTAGAGGGATGAACAATATATCCCTCTTATCTACAATGTTTGTGATTTGCTAAACAGTTTTTGTTTTGTCTTACAACTTTTTTTTTTAACTTTTCAATTTTTCTGAAGCAAATTAATGGAGTTAAGCAGGGGAAAGGTATAGGAGCAGTAGGCAGTTGTTCCTAGATACTAACTCCATGTAGAATGCTTGTCATCGTCATTAGATCATGTTCCATGAAAGCAGGGGGCTGTGAACATACCAAGCCCTGCTATTTCCCCAGCATATTGTACATGGCAGAATTCAAATGTTTCTTCTGTGAATAAAGAATTCCTTCACATCGTGAGAAAACCATCTGCTGCCCTAAAATAACTGATATACTTAGGTAATTTATCTTGGATGTAATTTTCAAGGAAAGTATGATATGATATAGTTGACAAATAATGAACAAGAATTTATGTTGTTGGTTGTCCTCGCTTATTGGTAAATAGTATGACAACAGGGAGGTCACTTGAGCTCTCTGAATCTCAGTGAATGAATTTATGAAATTAAGGGACTGGACTAGATGAAACCAGCTAGAAAATTCTAAGTCATTTAAGTTTCAAATTGCTCCCTAATTCTGAAATCACTTAGTGAGATTAGGTCAAGACCACAAAACTTTCAGTTTGTAAATAACAGACAATGAATATTAGAAAATTTAAAATTTTTAATAAATGTGCTTTGTTCACAAAATGTGAAAAAATACAACAAACACAAACATACATTTTCAGGTAAGCCACCTCCCACCACTTGGCAACTACCATATAAATCACTTGATCTAGTCACAATCCTGAAGAAACCAAGCAAATGATCATTTGTTTTTGAAACATCAAATTGTTTTGGAGAATACTGTTGTGAATGTGACAGGAGGCCCCTTAACTTTATATCCAAATGAAATCATTTTCAAGAGTACCCATACAGTATTAGAAGGCTCTATGGACTTCTCTTGTCATTATGTAGAGAATCTGGCTCCAAGCCACAGGAATGCTTACATTTTAACATTTATATGTTAAATTCGCTTTGGTGGATATTAATACATATTAGTTTAAATCCTGCGCCAACCTAATTTTGAAGATGAATTTACAGTAACAAATGAGATTTATATATCCAAATGAACTTATACTAAATCAGAGTATAGGTTTTTATAAAGAGATATTTCTTTAAAGTACTATTTAAAATACACCATGCACACTTTGGAGCATAAGCAGAATCAACATCTGTAAACAATCAGAAGATTTTATAGCACCAACATTTTAGCTGTAACACAAAGGCTAAATCCAAGGTCAAATACTTATACCAGCCTCTCAAAAGTACGGTTTTCATTTACTTTCAAAGCACTTTTGTTCCGTATGTTGTTTTCTTTGCCCTTAAGATGGCATTTAGCCCAATCACAGAAAATGACTGTATGCTAAAGGGGTTACTACCAACACACATTTCTATGTTACCCTGAACACAGTACTTTTTTTTTTTCCCCCTCCTTCTTTTGGGTGAGCTACAAGATTTGACCTATAGTGCTTAACTGGAAAGAAAGTCCTAATTTTTCTTTATAATTAAGTAATCTTAGTTATTGAAAGTAAATGCAAAACTTCAAGTTACTTCTGGCACATTTGAGCAACCAATATTTATTGCATTTACTCAACTGACTTTTAGGTTAATTACAATCTTGTTACTTTCATTAATTTAGAATTTGAAATTTAATTTGAAATATTGGGTACACACACTCAGCCATTTATATCTTACAGGGTAAATTTTGTATTTCTAAATAAAGTTTGACATTCAAAGTTAACTACAGTAATTCACAATAAGCACAAAAACACTTTCACCAGAGTAAAGAAGTGCAGTTTATGAATTTAGGATCAACTACTGAAAATGCAAGTTTCGTTTAAAAACACACACACAACATTAACCATGAAATCTGAAACTGTGATATTTCAGTGCAAAAACCTCAGTATGAGGTAATTTTAATGTAATAACCACTTGAAAAAAAAAAATCCACACAGTGGCACTCTTAAAAATGATAGTTTATATGACAATTGCTGGCTGACAAGACAATGTGGACTAAATGTTCTTAGCCATTTAAACATTTAAACTGATCTTGTCTTGTTGGACATATATTTCTCCTTAATCATTTGCTTCTGATTCAGAAACACAGAAAGGCATTTATCAATGTGGAAAGGGAAAATTCCCACAGCCAACTAATGTTTATATATTCAAAGACAAATTTCTGCTAGGGCTTTAGATAGAAACTAGAATACCAAAAGGTCAAAACCATTTTATGAGATTACCAGCAGAGGGTTAATTTAAAATTTTTCTATATAGTTTCCAGACTTGTAGTGCAGCACCTCCTTAACGGAAAGGTGAGGACCCTATTAAGGTTGGTCTAGGTAGAACATAAGCTCTCTTACAAGTGCAAACCCTTTCACAAAGGTGAGTTAGGTCAGTGTCGAGTATTATATTGTTCCTTGCTTAAATAGAAAATTTTGTAATGAAACCTAAATTTAAAAAAGTAAAAGTGAATTCTCACAGTTAAATATACTCACCACCAATGCCCAAATCAACAAGAAGGATATGGAAACTCTATTTTGGCAATGGTGTTTACTGTACTGTGCTAATCAAATTAGAATACATACGTTGGGGGAAATAGATCCCCAATGTCTGATGTTGCCAAATGAGCAAGAAAGAAAAAGAATCATCATCAATTCCAAAAGGTCTAGGGAATGCTGAATCATCAGACAAAGCCAAAATGGCTTTCTATAACAGGTAACAATTTAGTTAGAAAAAAAGAATAAGATAAGTGCATCACAAAACTACTAAACCAATCTATCTCTGTCACATTTAACTTGTGAGTCATCAAAGTGCAATCTACAGCTTTCTACATACATATTTTAGTTTCTCATTGCAATGGTTTAAGTCAACACTGAGAGGATGAAAATAAAAATACATAGCAAATTATGCTTCATTTTTCACAATAGCACTAAAGAGAAAAAGGTACCTTTCTATAATATCTTAGTGCTAAATGCTAAGTAACAGTGGTTTCTGCTAGGACAGGAGTCACTCTGCATGAAACATTAAGCTTTCTCTATAAGAATAAATTTTAAAATCCAGAAGTAGAAAAAAATAGCAAACTCTGTAAACCTTTGCATTTCTTCTATGCAAACCAGGTTTTAAGTACTGAGTTCATGTTAGTATTTCTGATTAGTGTAAGCAATTAAGTTTAGGAATCTGGACTGAAAGGGTCTTTTGCTTTTATATTAACTTAAAAGTAATATGGGGTCTTCTAGCTCATAGAAAGGAATAGAGCTGGCTTGACTTTCTCCAGAATCTGAGTCATATGGAGCATCAGGGAGCTCTGTGAAACCATATGCTAGTTGTTCATCTTCTATATCTGATCGAACGTAGCAGGAAGGGTTAGAATATTCCTCATCTTCTATACTGTTGAAATCTTGAGGAATATATAACATCCCTGGGTAGTTCCTACTAACCAAGTCACTTGTGGTTTTTAGGGAGGTTTTTCTAAATGCCATCAGATGCATATGTGAAAACTTTGAATACTTGAAACGTTTAAAGCCCAGGGACTCTATAGCAATCTTCCAGCTTTTCATCATCATAGCATGACGGTTCTGATGGGAGGAATCAGGTGTGATGATAAGCAATAAACCATTTAACACTAACAGTTCATGGGCTTTCTTGCAGCAAATCCATCGCTGGTAAGGTGATGGAAAATAAGAAAGAAGAAGAGAGAAAACAACCACATGGAAAAGTTCTCCAGGAAGAGAATCAATAGGGTTTTTCAGCTGCTTCAAAAAGGCATCTATAGCATCTTGTGCAAGCTGGAGTGGTTGCTGAAGCTGTAAGTTCAAGAAGTCACATTTATATACACTCTGCAAAAACAAAAAAACAAGGCATACTGAGAATTTTAAGATTACTTGCATTGAACTACACAAATTTTAAACCAAACTATTTCACAGCATTTCTATATAATTCAAGCTTTAAGTATGTACCTTTCACGTCTAAATTATTCCACTTACACAGAGTTATTCAACCAAAACTTTTACTCAGAAAAATCTCAGAGTAATTAAGCCTAGAGAATTTCTAGTCATCATTAAAAAAAATGTATTTCTGAGAAACAATTAAAAATACTTTTTAAATACATATTTTTTAAAATATTAAGGCTTTGTTTGAAATTTAACTTGGGTAAGAACTTACAGGGATGATTTATTTCTACACTTAGCCATACTTATATTCACTTAAACATTTATAGTTACCTAAAACAGCCTAGTATAAAAATAACTTTAAACAAAAAATACTATGAAATGAACCAAAGAAGTCAGAGGACAATGAAAGTGAATTTATAAATTCATAAAAAAGCAAAATACCAAATCTTTTTAAAGTCATGTAAAGCATCTTTTCAATCCTTAACTTTAACCATCTCAAAAGTAGTTTTTAATAATATATCTATTGAAATAAACAACACATTAAATTTAATTAACTGAGTCAAGTGACCGTGAAGTACACTACAAGAAACAGCACTGCAACATTTGCTGAATATTAAAATTGTATGAAAACAATCCAGAATAAGAATGCAGTTTTAAAATAGATAAAAGTAGCTATCCTTATATAAAACAATAGTTAGTTAATTATCAAAGATATGAGCTAATACCTTAGTCCCTCATTAGTGTATAGACAAGCTGGTCACATTAGCATCTGGACTATCAAGAAAAGCAATACATAAAGTTCTATTATATGGAAAAAGATTGTTTTTCTTATTTTGTTCCTTTTGGAGGGGAGACTGGGATAGCTTTATTGAAGTTAATTGACGTACAACCTGAAGTAATAACCAACACATTTAAAGTGCACGTTTTTAATAAGTTTTAATGTTTATACGCTTTTGAAACCACTACTGTAATCAAATTAAGAATAGATCTAACACTCCCTAAAGTTTTCTTGTGCCCCTTACATAGCCCTTCCTTTTATCCTCCCTGTCCTTTCCCGTCACTAGGCAATCACTGATGTGATTTCTATCACTATAAATCAAGTGTGTATTTTCTAGAATTTAACATAAGTGGAATAGTATAGAATAATGTACTCATATTTTGCCTGGCTTCCTTCACACAGCACAATTATTTTGAGATTCATTCTTTTTTTTTTTTTTTTTGCATGTATTGATAATTTATTCCTTTTTAATAGCTGA
Source organism: Cephalophus harveyi (assembly GCA_006410635.1). Lineage (NCBI taxonomy): Eukaryota > Metazoa > Chordata > Mammalia > Artiodactyla > Bovidae > Cephalophus > Cephalophus harveyi. The sequence continues at coordinate 63,754 of SJYT01036992.1, read as the reverse complement.
GGTATGATACTATATAAAAGATATACCACGGTTTGTTTTTCCATATACCTTTCATAGATAACTTAGTTGTTTCTAATTTTTGGCAGTAACAACTAGAGCTGCTATGAGATTTCCTGTCTTTGAACAGACATGTTTCAATTGTCCTGGCAAATATTGAGGAAAGGAATGGCTGGATTATATAGCATGTGCGTGTTTAACTTTTAAAGAAACTCCAGAACTATTTTCAAAAGTGCTTACACTGAATTTTACATTTCTACCAGGAGTTTATGGGAGTTCCAGTTTCTCCACCTTCTCCTCAATACTTGGAATGGCCAGCCTTTTAAATTTTAATCATAGTCATAAGTGTGTAGTAGTATACTGAGGTTTGAATTTGGCTCTTCCTAATAAGCAGTGATGTTTACCTGGGTATCTTCTTTGGTGAAGTATCTGTTCAACTTTTTGCATGCTGAAAAATAACTGGATTGTTAAAAACCTATTTTCTAATTGAATTTTGAGAGTTCTTTATTATAGATCCAAGTTCTTAATCAGATATATTGTTTGAAAATATTTCTCTCAGATTATGTCTTTTCATTCTCTTAACAATGTCTTTTTCTTTTTTTTATTGTAGTACTGGGCTTCCCTGGTGGCTCAGAGGTTAAAGCATCTGCCTGGAATGCGGGAGACCCGGGTTCGATCCCTGGGTCGGGAAGATCCCCTGGAGAAGGCAATGGCAACCAACTCCATTACTCTTGCCTGGAAAATCCCATGGACAGCAGAGCCTGGTGGGCTACAGTCCATGGGGTCACTAAGAGTCGAACACGACTGAGCGATTTCACTTTCACTTTCACTATTGTTGATTTACAATATTTTATTATTAATAGTTTCAGGTGTTTAGCATAGTGATTCAGTATTTTTATAGATTATATACCATTAAAAGTTATTACAAAATAATATATTCCAGAGTGTTGTACAATATAGTCTTGTTGCTTATCAATTTTATGTATAGTAGTTTATACTTCTTCATCATATACTCCTATCTTGCCCTTGTTCCCTTCCCTCTTCCCCACTGGTAACCACAAGTTTGTTTTCTATATCTGTGAGTTTGCCTCTGCTTTACTATATACATTCATTTATCTTTTAGATTCTATATATAAGTGATAACATATAATATTTGTCTTTCTCTGTCTCACTGCTTCACTTAATCTGATAATTTCTAGGTCCATCCATGTTGCTACAAATGGCATTATTTCATTCTTTGTTATGGCTAAGAAATATTCTCATTGTGCATATATATCACACCTTCTTTATCCATTCATCTTGTTGATGGACACTTAGGTTGCTTCTATATCTCTGCAACTGTAAATAATACTGCTATGAACATTGGGGTGCATGTATGTTTTCTAATTGGAGTTTTCTCCAAATACATGCCCAAGAGTGGGACTGCAGGATCATATTGTAACTCTAGTCTTGGTTTTTTAAGGAACCTCCAACAGAGTAGGTGGGTTCCCTTTTTTTTCACACGCTTTCCAGCATTTATTTCTTGTAGACTTTTTAATAATGGCCACTCTGACTGGTGGGAGGTGATACCTCATTGTAGTTTTGATTTGCATTTCTCTAACAATTAGTGATACTGAGCATCTTTTCATGCACTTGTTGGCCATCAGTATGTCTTCTTTGGAACAATGTCTCTTTAGGTCTTCTGCTCATTTTCTGATTGGGTTTTTAAAAATATATATAAAGTTGCATGAACTGTTTGTGTATTTTGGAAATTAATCCCTTATCAGTAGAATTGTTTCCATACATTTTCTCCCAGTCAGTAGGTTCTCTTTGGTTTCACTTATGGTTTCCTTTGCTGTGCAGAAGCTTTTAAACTTAATTAGCTCCCATTTGTTTACTTTTGTTTCTATTTCCATTATTCTAGGAGATGGATTAAAAAAATATTGTTGTGATTTATGTCAGAGAGTGTTCTGCCTATGTTTTTCTCTAGGAGTTTTATAATATCTGGTCTTATATTTAGGTCTTTAATCCATGTTGAGTAGATTTTGTATAGATGTTGAGAGACTGAGCATTTTTTTGAACATTAAACCAGTCTTACACTCCTGGAATATGTCAAACTTTGCCATAATATATTATCCTTTTTGAAATATTGTTGGGTTCAATATGCTAAAATTTTGTGGAGAACTTTTGTGTTTATGTTCATGAAGGATATGACCTATAGGTTTTTGTTGTTCTGTAATGTCTCTGGTTTTGGTATTGGGGTACCTCAGCAGTGGCCACAGGACTGGAAAAGGTCAGTTTTCATTCCAATCCCAAAGAAAGGCAATGCCAAAGAATGCTCAAACTACTGCACAATTGCACTCATCTCACACGCTAGTAAAGTAATGCTTAAAATTCTCCAAGCCAGGCTTCAGCAATACATGAACCGTGAACTTTCAGATTTCAAGCTGGTTTTAGAAAAGGCAGAGGAACCAGAGATCAAATTGCCAACATCTGCTGGATCATCGAAAAAACAAGAGAGTTCCAGAAAAACATCTATTTCTGCTTTATTGACTATGCCAAAGCCTTTGACTGTGTGGATCACAATAAACTGGGGAAAATTCTGAGAGAGATGGGAATACCAGACCACCTGACCTGCCTCTTGAGTAACCTATATGCAGGTCAGGAAGCAACAGTTAGAACTGGACATGGAACAACAGACTGGTTCCAAATAGGAGAAGGAGGATGTCAAGGCTGTATATTGTCACCCTGCTTATTTAACTTCTATGCAGAGTACATCATGAGAAACGCTGGACTGGAAGAAGCCCAAGCTGGAATCAAGACTGCCAGGAGAAATATCAATAACCTCAGATATGCAGATGACATCACCCTTATGGCAGAAAGTGAAGAGGATCTAAAAAAGCCTCTTGATGAAAGTGAAAGAGGAGAGTGAAAAAGTTGGCTTAAAGCTCAACATTCAGAAAACGAAGATCATGGCATCTGGTCCCATCACTTCATGGGAAATAGATGGGGAAACAGTGGAAACAGTGTCAG